>CM070838.1:7584732-7690823 GCA_036326025.1 Chrosomus eos | reverse complement strand
GAGATCAGGTCAGTGAATACACCAGGGGCGTAGGAGCCATTATATGTGGGGGTGACATGCCCCCCCACATTTCAAAATCTAAGTTTTGTCCCCCCCACTATTTCCCAATGTAAGATTTTGTTTTGCATTGCCTGCCTATCTCTGCCAGTTTCGGAGTCTCCCAATGAATCCATTCTGCAACTTTTAAATACATAATTCAATTTTTAAAAACAGCCGTATTCTTCAGCTGCTTATGTCGTCAGTCGACCATGATCGCGCACCGCTCGCGCATCTAGGTGACACGGATAAATGTATGCACGCATCAATACTCCTGGGAGATCCGTATTGCATGGGATGTGCCGTGGAAGCGCGCAAAAGTTCCAGAAATGTACAAAAAGTGCCCTGGCCTTGAATGACAAGGCAAGGAAAATAAGACTAAACCAAAATTAAATAACCAAGACTTGGTTGGTATTTTTCTCAGGAGATGTTTTGAACATTTTACTTCAGACACCGGATTATCTGCCAAGAGAACTGCTAGCTGGCTACTCAAAATAAACTAGCAATCTATTCAGTCAGCATATTTGTGTTTGATCTGTGTGATTTACTTGAAATCTAAGACTTGCTAGACCTACTTTTAGCTACCAAGCAACCTTTCCACATGGGATAGATTGATTTTATTTTTTAGTATAGTTAATGGAAATCAAATCAACCATTTATTTGAGTTAATCAGTACATGACTGATTAACAGTAATGTAAATGCTAAATGTCCTAATACATGTTGATACTACAACAATGCAGTAGCCTATATGCTCTTAACCTTGCAGTTTTTCACATATCATGTAAGACTCAATTTCTCCATTTCTTTGCACAAAACTCTCCAGAAAGTGTCATTTAATGGTTTATTTTTCAAAAAAAATTCACGGGGGGGGGGGGGGGGGATGCGTACCCACGGACCCACGGACCCCCCTAGCATTTACTGTCCCCCCAGGTTCAGAATTGCTCCTACGCCCCTGAAATACACACATATATCATCAGTGCTGTGGTACCTGCACATGTGTGACAGAGTGTGTTGATGTCCAGATGTGTGGTCTGGTTGCTGATGGGATTGTTCAGCACACAGCTGTAGGTGTTTTTATCCTGATATTCCACCTCCAGAGGTAGAGAGAGACTGATGCTGAGATCACACACACTGATGCTGGACAATACACTCATTCCTGCGTACCAGGAGAGAGTCGCATCACACACACTCAACACTGATGAACACAACAATGAACAATTTGATGAAGAACAGTTTGAAGAGTTACTGATGATGACAGGAACAGGCAGACGAGCTGGAAAACATGACAGAATAGAGAGAAATATGAACACAACAATTGTCCTATTTTAGGTGTAATACAATTGTTTTGTTGAGTGAGTGTTTAGTGTGTTCATGGTCACTGAATGTGTCTGTCATCTCAAACCAGAAAATGATTAAACATTTGAATATGTAAATAGAATATATGAACGTTAAGACAAATTATCTCTACTCACCATAGACAGAAACATTGAATGTTTTTGATGATTTTTTTGCTCCAATTATCTCTAGTTTATAAACTCCAGTATGTTCAGTTGTGGTGTTTGTGATGGTCAGAGATCCAGTTTGATCGTCCAACTTCAGTCTGTCTCTGAATCTCCCATCAGTGCCATTATATGTGGAGAAGATTTGCTTTTTCTTTTTTATTTTAGCTATGAGACAGTTTTCATCTTCAAATGTCCACAGTGTATCATCATAATCACGTATTTCAGTAAGATCAGTGTTTAGAGTAACAGAATCTCCCTCCATCACTGACACTGAATCACCAAACACACCTGAGAACACACAGATTTAGAGATTAATGCTCCTGATGGTTTACAAAGCCTGAAATCAGCAAAAGTTTAGATTTAATGTTGAGAACATCCAGAGCATCAGGAGAAACAAAACATGTAAAATGCCTACTGTCTTTATAAACCGCTACCTTTACAATGTCAATGTCAATTTTAAACAACATAACCCAACATACGATAATACTATTTAATACATTAAAAACATAAGTCTGGTTATTTCAAAACTTAAAGTTGGGTGTAACAGCATTATTATAGATAAATCTTGATTTAATCCAGATTGAAGCCTAATCTTTATGGCGCAACAACACATCCTTAAATTTGAAATTTGTTTTAACGTTATCTATAGTGTTTAAAGTTACATAACATATTGAAAATAAATACATGATTGAAAGTACCATTTTAATTGGATATTTAAAAAAAAACTTTTTTTAAATAAACGAGATTTGGATCACTAGATAGTCTGCACTATAAGGCTGTGTATTAGATCAACTTAGATGAAAATAACCTAATTTGAACAATAGGCACTTTCTTCCAAAAAATATATTTTTTTTAATGTTCTTTATAACTTACCAATCAGACTCCAGCAGCACAAACAGAAAACAAATATGCGAGACATTTTCTTCAGTTGTTCAGCATCAGATGTGACAGCAGAACTGAGTGTGTGTGAATCCTCCCACAGTTTAACCTTCTCACTGCATTTGCATAATGTTATAGTTCATCTGACCCTTCTTAAGACTCTTAATGTATACATATTTTATATTTTCATCAAAAGTAAAAAAAAAACCGAATCTTTTTACACCTCTTAAAGACACATATTAGAATCAGAATGAGCTTTATTTGCCAAGTGTGTGCACCGCCCCCAGTGAACACTTTCATTCTGAGAGTAGTTACCCGACTGTTTTAAATGGATAAAAATAAAAGAATATTGTAGATGAACTACATTTCATGGTAAAATGGAGCTTAGCTCTAGTTATTTTAAATATGTTACTTATATTTATTCTCGATTTTAGTGAATTGAAAAACCAGAGTACAAAGATAAAACCATCTGGCATCTCACAGTTTTACTGAAGTTCATCATTTGAGTCAAACTGAAAGAAGCTGCAGGTTTCTACAGAAATGAGGTTTGATCTGCTGGTGGACGTGACACATGGTCATTTAGTGCTTGTGTGTTTAGTTTGAAAGTGAGGAGTTTCTTAGTATTATTATAACAGGCATCAGAAGGCAGTGCAATGATCAGTCTGGTCTGTTTCTTATAAAGTTTCTTATTGTTTCTTCTTTGAGAACAACAGTAACTAGCGCACCCTATCAGATAAAGGTAGCGCTACTACTTTTAGCGCTATACACTTGCCTTGCCTATTAGAAAGATTTTTGCTTTAGACACTAGAGCGATGATGTGTGTGATACTGTAAAGCACTATGTTTTCCATAATATTCCGTTTTCTATTCATTTAAACAGGAGTAGATTATGTGATAGTGAAGTGTGGGATCAATATTTAATAAAGTTAGTAGGCTATACATTTTCCATGCGTGTTAAGATAATAAGATTAAATTAATACACAGCAACAACATTTCAGACATAACAATAGGCTTAATAACTTATAAGAGTGCATGTGCAAAAGAAAAAAAACCTTAGACCACTGTGATACAAGGGTGAAAAAACAGACATCAGACACAGTAAAAGATCCTGGTAGAGAATAATTGTGAACTAAGAGGTGTAAGTCAGGGCTCGTACGAGCTCTTAGATAACTCCATTAGATACAGTATTTGCTCATCGTTTTTTGGGGACATTTTCATACACAGACTCCTCCTTTGATTTCAGTAGGATTATGATGGAGTGAGAAGTCAGGAACAAGGAACACAAACTTTTTACTGAAAAATGGGTAGGGATGGCTGACACGAAACTGACTGTCATGATACAGAAGCAAAGATGCAAGTAAAAGGTATGACGGTAAACAATATAGACAACACAGAGGCAGACGAGTGGCGCAGGGACCTTTAGGCAACACAGATGGTGGTGGTGAAGTGATGGTCAGAGGATGAATGGAACCAGAAGCAGTAATCCAGACATAAAGCGAAGCACATACTGAGACATCAACCGGAACACCAACTCACGAACACGTCAGACTGAAGAACAATAGCCGTGTTTCCACTGCCGGGCCAGGGCCGAGCCGTGCTAGTGCGTGCCAGGGCCAGTCGCGTTTTCACTGTCGCTTGATCGGGGCTTACTCGGGGCCAACGGCCAGGATTTCTGGCCCGTCAAAAACCTTGGGCCAAAGCGGGCCAGCTCGGTGTTTATCGGTGTTATGGAACGTTATGATCTGAAGCAAGATTCACATTTCACTGTTTTATATCGCACAAAATATTCGCTGCTCGAAATGGAGAATCGCCTGTACTGGTCTGTCGAAGATACCAAAGCTCTTCTGAGCATTTGGGCAGAAGAAAGGGTACCATGTCAATTTGACGGCGTGTGAAGAAACGAGGACGTTATAAAATACATCGATGCTGAACAAGCTAAGCTAAGCATTCAGCGAGCAACGCTTTAAGTTCAGGAAAAAATAAAAAAGTTGCGGGCGCAGTATTGTACAAGGCGATTCAAACGCACAGAGCTCAGAGAAGGCGTGTTAGGGGCGGGGTTTAGGGCAGCGCTGCGGGGCTACTGGCCCTGCAGTGGAAACGCGAGCCCGGTGCTTGAGGCCCGAGGCCACTGGCTCGGCTCGGCTCGCTGTTAGCTCTGGCCCGGCCCTGGCCCGAAAGTGGAAACGCGGCTAATAGGAGGATCAAACAGGAACAGGAGCGGCTTTTCGAGATCCCGAAGCGCAGATGTTTCGAAACACTGATCTGATGCTTGATTCAAAACACCCATGTCACGTGACTACGTGGCTAAATGAAGCTTCGGAGTGATTCATAATTGTTTCGACAGGTGGCATGGTCCGCCGAATCAGCGTTTGATTGACAGGGTCGGGAACAGACCACACAATCGCACATCTGTAAAAGTAAAGTCAACGCATCTTGACCTCGTGGGTTTTTGTGAGAGGAGTTTGACTTTGAGATAGCGGATTTTTGGTTATATAGATACATTTATAGTGCGATTTGTTTAGTTATTTAGGCCAACATTTAAATTTACACATTGACTGATAGGCTAGAGACAGACAGAGTATACATATAGTGACACATTAATAGATGCATAGATAGAAATATATATTGACAGATAAATGTATAGATAGATACATATATAGTCAAGTCATCTTAATTTATATAGCGCTTTTAACAATGTTTGTTCCCAGGCCCATCATCAGCAACAACACCAGTAGAAACACTGGACAGTTTATAGGAACTTTTTTCTGATGCCACAGTGGAAGTAAAAATAAAAAAATACCTCAACGATGCGTTTTTGCCCAGAACTCATGATCCCCTAACTTACTGGAAAGTGAGAGCAGTAATCTTTACTCATTTGTGTGTCCTTGCTAAAAATATATATTTGCATGTCAGCAACAAGTGTCCCTTGTCAGAGGATTTTTTTCAAATGCTGGAGAAATCTGTAAAAAAAAAAAAAGAAGTAGGCTAAGTCCTTCGACAGCAGAGAAATTAACATTTTTGAATAAAATATAAAAAAGTGAGACATTGTGGCTTGATTTCTTTTATTAACATTAATTTTTTATGACCAAAATAACATTATGCACAGTGAGGAGCCTACAGGTTACAAGCTTTACATATTAGAAAAGTACAATAATAAAAAAACAACACATTTTTTAATGGCTCGTTGTCAAGGTTGTTTCAGATCAAAACCTGCAAGTGACCACTAGATATCACCGTTGAGACGGGTGTCGGATTGATTCGAAGCCTCAACAAAATATGGCACATTTGCTTCAACTGTTTCATTGTTTCACGAAGCCTCGATCTGCCCACCACTAAAAACCAGACAGTAAAATAAATGGACACAGCGACATAGGTAATGAAGGTAATGAAGCATTTTATACATTGTTGTGTTTCTTTCTAAATAAATAATGGACAAATGGAGTCTTTAAACGCCTCAGATGTAAAGTTATTCGCTGTCAAAGTGACGCCAAAATGAATGGGAGTCAATGGGATGCCAACAGCAGGTGAAGGCTTGCCAATGGCGGCCCCCGGGGAGACTTCAGTTTCCGGCTGGTGGATTACCCCCCTTGCTAAAAACTGACCAGCTTGAATTCTTCTTCTTATGTTTTTTATTGGCAGTTGGCAAACCAGCTTATTAGGTGCTTTACCGCCACCTACTGGGAGTGTGGATCAGAAGATTTTACTAATCTCCCTTTTCATGCCAACAGAGCTTTGAATAGGCCAACTGTACAAATGTCTTCCTGTATCATTAATATCCCAATAGTCCTGCCGTATTTTTTTTTTAGTTTGATCTTTAATGATTGATTTAGGCCACATCCACACGAAGCCAGAGCTTTCCCTATCCGATCTTTTTTTTTCTCGTTCAAATTTTTTTTTCGTAAACAAGGAGTCGTCTCAAGAAATATATGCGTACACACCAAACCACTGAAACCGACTGAAAACAATGTGATATACATGCCAGACCAGTGTGTGGCGCTGTAATTCTGCCACAGAGATACACTAAACAAGGAGAAGGAGGATCTTATGTTTTACATCGACCATGTAAAAAAAAAATGTAATACAGCGACTGATTTAGAATTCTGTATTGACAGTTTCATGCTAATATGTGATAATATGTGATATTTGCTTGTAGGGGATATCTTTGATTTATAACCGTATATTTTAATGTTTATTATCTAAAGCTGATGTTATGTTTGGAGTAATGTATTTGGTAATGTAAACATTACTGGATATGAATTGTTTTGTGTTTACAGTTTGACCACACACTTAAATACTCCCAACTACAACTAAATTACAACAAAAAACTGAATGTGTATGTGAGTTCTGCACAAGAGGTATAAAAGACAAAAAAAAATAACAAGATCCAAGTTAATGTTATCATTGTATGGGTAAAAGCAATCTGCAAATCTACTGTTTGTGATTTAAGAGATTGTTTAGCCAACATATACACTTTATAATTTTCACACCAATATGTGCAAAAAACCATACACTCAAACCTTTATTATTTAATCTGTATATTGTTTGATTTCGACCTACTCGAATAAATAAAGCAACAGCTAAGTAAAGGATGGACCCATTGCAAATTAAGAGTGATAACAATTCAGTTTTACATTCTTCAATACCAGCGTTGCAAGTACAAACAGGAAAAATGCCTCTAAATCTCAGACATCTTAAGCTGAGTATGGCGTACTGGATTAATTTAAATGGACATGATGCGTCACAGCCTACTAAGAAAGTTCTTAATGAGTGTTGGGAATATGGAAGATCCCAGATTTGTAGCTTTTGGTTGGGATGCTAACAAACTAGCAAATAAATTAGAAATAGATGATATTATTTGTAGCAAGACTGTGCCCCTAGGAACAACTCCACCTTGGTTGTTTTGTTTCCGATGGTGAACATGGAAACTAAAGAGATAAATATAGGAGTGTATCAGAATATAGAGCATTATTTAGAAAGTAGGTACTATAATACAACACAGATACAGATGCATCCAAAGACTCAGAGGGCAAAACGGGTATTGCAGCTTACATCCCTGATTACAAAATCTCAATTAAAAAAAGAACATCAGATCATCTGTCCATATTTGCAGCTGAAATGACAGCCATTATTATGGCACTGCAGTGGATAGAGGAAGTTAGGCCCCCTAAAGCAGTTATTTGTTCGGATTCTATATGTCATCTCTCACATCCATTCAAAATGGACAATCATCATGTCGACAGGACTTATTGATTGAAATTAATAATATCATATTTGCAATTAGTCAGCAGGAAATATCAATCCAGTTTGTATGGGTTCCTGCCCATAAAGGACTTGATGGTAATGTGGAAGCAGACAAGCTGGCAACCAAAGAAGAGGAAGTTCAATTAAGCATTCAGTAAATCAGAAGTTAAGGTATTCATTAAACAAAAAGTAAACAAGATATGGCAAGCTAAATGGGATAAGGAGAAGAAAGGTAGACACTTATACAATATACAAAAAGATATTTCAAGTAGCAAACATAGTTATCCAAACAGATATGAAGAGTTTTGGTTTACAAGAATGAAAATAGGCCATACTGGTTTAAATAATAGCTTACACATTATACATAAACATCCATCTGGAAAATGTGAGATATGTGGAGTGAGAGAGGATGTAGATCATGTTCTTTTAAGGTGTATAAGATTCTCCAGACAAAGAGAAAAACTGAAGAAGGAAGTGTATGCAGAAAAAAAAGCCTTTTCGTTCGAAACATTATTATGTGAGAATAGATCAGGAAACATCACTAATGCTATGATAACATTTATCAAAGAAACAAAACATAGCAAATAGGATTTTATTTATTTTTTTATTTTTTGTGTGTGAATGACATTCATTGATTGCATCTCAACCCAGTAGATGGCGGTAATACACTTTGACTGTAAACTGCCAAAAAAAATTAACAGAAGAAGAAGAAGAAGGACTCCAATTTGCGCCACGCCAGGATGCGGCTGAAGCAGACCATGTGTGAAGATCATCGCCAAACATCACCGGTAAACTTAAACTCAAAATAGAAACAAATTTAAATAACCGATGCAACGCAACAAATTTGTGTACACTTCAAATCGGTAACAATGTCTATAAAAATGTGTTGTAAATGTATGCAAACCGGACAATAAAGAATCAATGAATATTGTTTATTCGTGTGGTTATTAGTATTGTAAGTGACAAAAGAGGTAAGTTAAAATAAATATCTTAAGTGTGTGTGTGTGCGCGCGTGTGCGAGAGTACATCCACATCACTGTGCAGTCACCACTTGGGCCGTCACAAAGGAAAAAGTAAATCAGTAACCTTACTAATACAACCGTTTAAAAACATTTTAATATAATAGAATTTTCTCCAAGTTCACTGAGAGTAGCCTGCAGACTCCCATTTACAAAACCTTGTTAAAGTGTCTGTAAAATGTTTTTGATTCGTAATTAAGTTTTTTTTTTTAAATAATCGATTGTAGCCTGTGTTTTATGATAACTTAGCTGTCGTAATGTGTTTATTTTTATCAGGACGATATTTGGAGGAATGTCCCTTTAAATAGGCCTACGTCATTTTTTGAGAAGTTCTCTTCAACAAAGAACTGCGTCGCCAATAAAGCGGAAGAACATACTTTATAAATCGGAATCTGCATTCGTTTTTCTGAGGGAAAAAATGGTGAAAATGAAGCTTTTCATTCATTTGCTGTCGGTGGTCTTGGTTTTACTCAACAATGGTAAGAATCTTTCATCTAGTGCTGCACCGTCCAGTTTCTGTGACATCCGCATCGGAAGGGTGATAAGAACGGAGTAGCCTACACCAGAGTCGCATTCGTTGATCGATAAAACGAAATAATCCAAAGCCGCACCCGCTGTTTCAGAGTAACCACAAGTCTTATGTAGGAGGTGAAGACGAACCAGCAGGTCATATAGAGTGTCTGCGTCACCTAGTTTTAAGTGTAGGCAGTAACTAGACGCACCATAGGGTCAGCCCCAAACAAAGAGAAACACCAGCAATGCTTTTTTACGTTTGCGTGTTTACTGCAAGCATAAAATGGGACAGTGTTACAATCATCTGTTCTGGGTTGACAATCTGCAAATACATAATTCAGTATTGTCCCATAGGCTATTTACTTGCATGGCAACTTACAATATCAAAGTAATTTACAGTTTCTTCTGCATAACACGCATATGCAAGTCATGAACTACATTACCCAAAATGCACTGTCGATTACTGGCGCGCATGTCATTCTGTGCAGCACTCGTTTCATCAAAACGGAATTAAGTGGAAGTCAGATTAACATTAACAAGTATCCCCATACCTATGAAAATTAACATAGGACATTGATACTTCAAATGTCATACCGTCCATAGAAACATGACAAAATCGCACGTTTAAAACGATACAGTTCGTGTACTATATTAAACAAGAACCTTCTATTTAACACACAACAGGGTCACCAACAGTATACCACCATATTTTTTTCTGATATTATTGTAACTTCTATTTAATATGCTCCAAGACCTTGTTTGAGTTGTCCAATGTCCATTAACGGAGACAGACACATACCTCTCTTCAGAGTGCTTCCCCCAAACTGAAGAGTGCAACACGCGAGAAATATACCATTGGTTGAAGAAGAGGGGTTTAAACTAAATCGGTAACACAAAATAACACAACACATCAAATCAAACTCGTGCAATTATATATAATATTCGATTGTACAAAGACTAAATGCTGGGTAAAACAATTACAATTTCTATACTGTGTCAATATAATATTCCAACCTCCCCCACTTTAATGAAATATGGATCATCCCTGGCTCAATCTCTCTGCACCCAATTGAGAAGCAACTCTATTTAGCAAAGTTTGATGAATTATCTTTTCACACCATTACATTAATACGAGCTATTTGATTAATAGGCCTATACCATGGATTTTTATAGGATTCACAATACATTCACTCGGCAGAGAGCGAGAGACCTTTGCGTGTGTGTGCGTGGGCGCGCGTGTGTACCACGCGCATGTAAGACAGAGAGCATCCTGAATGGCCAGTTTCGGTAAGTCAACCAATCAATTGTCAGTGTGGGTCGGTATCTCTCTCTCTCCCTTCCATCCAATGACTTTTTGCAGGTTGAGATGTCTGCTGCTCGTTGGATAATGCTCTAAAAGAACTGAAGTAAGAATAATTAAATGGGAAGACGACGAGACGAAAACAAACAATTGAAACAAGTACGCAAACGGCACGAGGATGGGAGAGCGCGCCCCGTCACAGCTGAACGGAACTGCTTTAATTTCCGGCATCAGCCACAACACAGGTGTAACCATAGACATAATATAATACATAGACGCCCTATTGGCCGCTTTGGAACGTTGCTGCGAGACGTCAACGGGTCCGCCATTTTGCGGAGGGCAAGACTGCACTGTAATCTAGGGTGAGCTGCGTTTTTTTCTGGATAAAAACAAAAACTGTTTTTATATTTATCAACCGATTTCAGTGGTTTGTATGTGGTGTACAAAAAGTTCCATCTCTAGTTATTTAAAATCTCAATAGTTAGACTTGTAAAATATTTGTTTTAATAAAGAATGGTCAAAGCTCAGACTTGTCATGTATCTGGCTTTTTATTCTTGGATAAGAATGATGAAGACCCCCATACTGAGATATAATTTAAGTTTTCTTATTGTGGAAAAAGCATTTTCTATGATTGACCAGATTTGAGCAATAACAAAGATAACTGATGGATCCTTGCTAATACATATGTTATGGTACAACTACTGTGCAATCCAGTATAACATTTGTGAGAAGTAATAGTAAATAGTTTAGTCAATAAAATAAACAAATAGTATACAGCAAATAAAATAGTAATGAATAGTATAATTATATAATATCATACAATAATACAATCATAAAAATATTGATAAAAGCATATGGTTTATTAATAATACTATAATAATAGCAATAGAATAAGAAATATCAATTACAGAATATACACAATAAAAAATAAGTTAAATAGTGACTTATATTTAATATTTAACTCTTTTTGTTAAATTTCAGTTTTATTGATCAGTAATAGCCATTATAACAGAAGTAGCTTCAGTCAAACATACAGCAGGATACAACGTTAAAAAAGCCTAAATATAAAGTTATGAAACTTCACTTTGCCCTCAGCCAAAACGATTTACCAGAGAACCATTTATAGATTAATGAGACCAAAGATCGCCCGTTAGATATCCACAAGACGAATTATATCTCATGTTTAACCACTAGACTAGAGACATCCGAGCCGGCGGCAAACGTCAGACGCTCTGGCCGAGGTAAGGCTGTCCTCTGCTGGGTTAATGAGCGCTAAGCGCCCGGTGATCGCATCTTACAACTCCGAAACCGTCAGATCAAATTTTTAAATAGGCGCTATCTTTATAAACAAACCACATATTTAAGCTTTAAACAACTACATTGTCGACTGAAAAACTATTAAAACTACATTTCGTGACACAATAACAGTAGTATTTTTTAATTTATCCTCTGAACGTTACTATTAAATAATGACCAAATACAACCAAAAACAAACGTTCAGTCTTGCCTGTGAAAGATAATTCCTCGAAAGCTGTTTTCAATTGTGTGTTGACTTGTACAGCCCCAAGCAGCGCACAAAACAGGCATTTTTCTCAATTCCCAGTATGAGAGGTATGGGAAAGTTGCCATCCCCAATATGGCGGCGCCGTTGACGTGCGCTCCAGCGGCCAATAGGGCGTCTATGTATTATATTATGTCTATGGGTGTAACTCCTCAGTCATCAATGACGTCACTCACCCTAACTCCATCCTGCAAACCGAACAAAGGGAATACAAACAACCCACAAATCTAAACCATACTGGGTTCATAACAGTACATTTGATGTCAAATATAGCCTACATTTTATTTGACTATTCAAAATAAACATTAAATAATAATAAAAAAATACTTAAAAAAAGACACTGATAACACTTTACAATATTGTTTTGTTTGTTAACATTAGTTAACTGCATTTTTTAAAGTGATAGCTCACCCAAAATGGAAAATGTTGTCATCATTTACTCACCCTCAAGTTGCTCTGATGAGTGAATGTGTAAATCAATGGCATTCTTCTGCATTTTGTTTACATGCATTTCATACTCAAAATCTTCAAATATAGAGAAAAAACATTTTCACAGCACTATGTATTTTTGTTTGGTTTTTACTCCAGGTTCGTCTGCTGTTGATAAAGAAGTTTCAGTGTCAGTGATGGAGGGAGATTCAGTCACTCTGAACACTTCAGTTGAAACAAAACAACAAGAAGATATTAAATGGTATTTTAATGACACACGCATCGCTCAAATCAGTGGAGATCTCAGTGATATCTGTACAGATGTTCAGTGTAATAAAGATACTGAGAGATTCAGAGACAGACTGAAGCTGGATCATCAGACTGGATCTCTGACCATCATGAACATCACAGACTCTGGACTTTATGAACTGAAGATCATCAGCAGCAGCAGCAGAGTCAGTGGAAAAATCTTCAGTGTTCGTGTTCATGGTGGGTCATTAGTGAATGTTAAAATGCAGTTTATATATGTTTAAAGCACAGTGTGTTATTCTATTTGTCTATATACTGTGTAACATACAGTATATAGATAATCTCTTTACCATGCAGTTTATGGAATTATCTCACTTGTCATCATTAAACAGTTCCCTTTAATTTAAAACTAAATCATTTATATTGGAAAACTGCTTTAGCAGTTAATTTATCGGCAGTGTTTAATCTCACCATCTCTGATCAGCTACTGTTATCTGTTTAAATGAAGATTTTAAGTAAAATAAGTATGTCAGATGTGTTTATACACACAAACCATGCATAAATGTATATTTTTTTAGATTGAAAGTCAAGAGAATTCATGTTCACAGTTCTCTCATGTTGTGTAGTTTCTGTTTGTTTTCAGCAAAAGATCCTCCAGCATCTGTTGGTTTGTGTTTCAGGTGTTTCTGCTGCTGAACGAGATGAAGTGAAGAGAAAGTCAGTGAAGGAGGGAGAATCTGTTACTTTTGATCCTGGTGTAATAAAAAACACAAATAATTTGATGACGTGGTATTTTAATGAGATTCTCATCGCTGTAATCACTGGAGATCAGAGTAAGACCTGTACAGATGTTCAGTGTACTGAGAGATTCAGAGACAGACTGAAGCTGGATCATCAGACTGGAGCTCTGACCATCACAAACACCAGAAACACAGACTCTGGAGAATATAAACTACTGATCATCATCAACAACAACAGCAGCTTCAGCATCACTAGAGTGAAGAGATTCAAGCTTACTGTCATTGGTGAGTGTATAATTCAGCCATTCAAACCACAGACACTTTCCTTTACTTTTTTTCCATTTATCAGTTAAATTACTGATGAAAGGTGTAAATATCCGTCTAAGATATTGGTAAGTATGTATTATTATTATTATTATCATTCACTCTTGTAATGAGGACTGTTTCTCTGTAGATGTTCCAGATTCAGGTTTGTCTTCAGGAGCTGTAGCAGGAATAGTTGTTGCTGTTGTTCTGCTGGTTTCTGCGGGTTTAACTGCTGCTGTGATTTACTATCGTCAGCACAGGGGATATACACCAGCCTCACAGATCGTAAGTATTCCAAATCAGCTGATTTAGCAAGATATATGAGATTTACTTATTATTATCCTTTATTTTTAACACAACAGAAGGAGATATTCACGGGCAAGGCTGTCAAATCAATGACAGCCTTACACTAATAACTCCTACAGATAAATATAAAGTATAATTATTTTCAGAAAGCAAGGGTCTTATTAGATAAAAACAATACAACAGTTTCAGCAATTTAGATGTGATATTAAAATCACTATACTTCAAGTTTATATTACTGTGGTAGAAAAGATGTGATGCCATTTGAGACGGTGTTAAGTATTTAGGAACTGAAAACCTCTTTTTTTGTGAGTGTAAAGTGTTTTTGTGTTTGTGTAACATTATTTTAACCTTCTGTGAATCTGTGTTTCTTACAGGAGAATGATCAGAATAATGATGTGATCTGAATGACATTCCTTTGAGGAGGAGGAAACGTCCTTAAATCAGACTCAATTTGATCCTTTCATCGAAATGTACATTGAAGAAATTCAGGAAATGATGAAGAGAAACTCATCAGCTGAAACTCTCGTCGCTCACAGAGTAATTGTGTCACGATTCCTAGATTTCACTAGTCGGTACCACTACCAGTCGAACACATTTTACACATTTAGGGCCAGATTTGCTAATAGCTTGCGTCAGCGCAAACCCAGTGACAATGAAAAATTAGTGCTGAAAAGGCGCGGACAGGATTATATTTGGTGTTTGTGCCATTATTAACCACCCATAAAAGCACCTCTTAAAGCGGACGCTAGCTGGTAGATTGCGTTGGTCATTTTGGGAATTATCGGACTGCGTCTGTGTTATTCAAATTTAGAACTAAAAATTCAAAGTAAGAAAATGCATTGTATAACCACAAGTGCTCTTCACAGTCTGGTTTTTGACACTTTAAGTGTTTTTACTGGAATTGTTGCTGTAACTGGAAAGGTCTTGTACCCTTATGTTGTCCATGTTTCTAATTTAACCACTAACACTAACCCTTGGTTATCCTCACTGATCAAAAAACAATGGTTGACCAGCTCTGAGTTGCATTAATAGAGCATGCTAGCAGCTGCTCTGGAACAAAAACCTGCCTTAATAAGCTTAGAAGATTGATTTATCTTACGGTGAAACACTTAACTTGGAGCATTATTTCTGTCCAATGCCTGTAACGACCCAGTTACCAGGCTGCATTAAACCACAGGTTTTGATTTTTGTCTGTTTTTTTTCCATCTTGTGTCTTTTTCAGTTTAGCTGCGATTGTTTGTTAAAATTTTGTGTTCGTCTTGTAGAATATTATCAGTGTTTGATGGAGATGATTGCCCTTACTTTATTACTTTATTGACTTTATTAGTAACTAACTTTAGCTTGTCAACTTAATGGTTTTTCTTCATTTCTTTCTTTTGGCAGTACTCTTGGTCTTTTTTTTTTTTTTGTAAATAGCATATCAGCAAATAGCAAATATTTTTATATTTGTCAGATAAATGTTTTAAGAAAAGTAAAAAAAAAAAAAAAAATGTTTTACCATAAATCACTTCAGTTTAGACAAATGTTGTAATTTTCCTAAAACTAGAGGTTTTTTAAAGTTTTAGTAAGACAGATATTGTGCCTTGACATTCTTCTTTGTTTTCCTTTAATGAATGAGTCTTTGTATGTTTACAGTATGTGATAAATAATATTACAACATTCACTCATAGCGGATGGAATGTGTCTCTATGTGTGAAATAACCATAGAGTAAACTATAACATTGAATCATTGAGTCATAAATGATTTCATCACTGATGCACTAAACTTTCACCAGCAATCATTCGTAATTGTTACAGTAAAACTACAAATACCACTCAGACAAGAATCTTAAACTCTTTAAAGGAGATCTCATTAAATCATTTTTTCAAAATTTCCCATGAGATTTGTGTATATTTGTCTGATGAGTGAATGAGTAAATCAATGATGTTATTCTGCATTTGCACTTTCTTCACTGCAGTTACTCCCTGTGAAAATAGCCTATTTTTTTTAATCTAACAAACCAAAGAAGTCTGTCTTTAATTGAGATAGTAATTATTATTATAAACTGGAGACATCTCAGTGATCAGTTAAGTGTCTTATTTAGTTCATTATAGTGTTGGGAGAAACTAAGCATTTTGATACTGAATCATTGCTTTGAAATATTGATTCACTGTTTGGAATCGCTCGAATCTCCACACGCTGGTGACCCCTGCTGGTCAGAACTGTGTAAATGCAGCGAAAACTCCGACCAAACATGCATAAAAACATCTTCCACAAACCCAGGGGCGTCATGCAAGCCTCATCTGAGACGTTGAAATTGTTTTCTGACGGGTGATATGTATCATGTTAGGAGTGGTCAGGGGGTTTCTGCCCCTGAATTTTTTTTAATTCTGGCTGCTAAACATACCATTTCAATGCAGTTTGGGAGGGACAGAAATACCTTGACGGAGCTATAGCAGCAACCCTCTATCTGAGGACTAAGTTAAAGTAGGCCTATCTATTTTGTAAGTTTATGTAAAAGACAGGTTGATGAAAGAACTGTAAGCTCACATTCGAAAGCTTTTGAAGTCTACTTCATTAAAGCATGTTTACACACACACACACACACACACACACACACACACACACACACTGTACACTGTACACTTAGGCCTACTACACATGATTTTAAAAACAGTACCATTGCAGTTTTAATGTTATAATTTTAAATTGGTATGTGACCTATAACTTACATTAAAGGTACATAAAGGTGCTGAGGTCTGACTTTATGGTGCTCTGAAATTATTTTAATATTAATATGTGATGAAGGACTTTGAAAGAAGTTTGACCGATTTTAGTGCTGAATAAGGTTAACACTACCCCGTTTATTTGAAAATGGTTAATATTTGACAGAAATGTAAAGTAATCAAATCAAATGTAGGCCTAATATGTAACATTACTATAGTAAAATCATTGAAATACTGTAGTTACACTGCTCATTATTATATTTTAAATAAGGGACTTGTAAAGAGTAAATTATGAGCTATGAATTAATTTATCAGATAACTATGGCTTATTGGCTTTGTATGGCAGGCAGTAACGTTGGCCAACTAGTTTACGGTTAGACTAGGCTAGCTATCGATAACGTTACACTGACACAACTTAAGTTAATGCTCTGAATTTGCAGCTAATATCAAATCCATAACTTTTTAATCAAGTTAAAATTTCCAGGTCAACCACAAATAATCCCACTATACCTTTTAATATCATCTGATAACTAATTCAATGCCGATTTGTTGCTTTGCCCACTTACCACTTCAAGACCATCTGTAAAACATTGCCAGCTCAACGTGCGAGACGAGTGAGTTGCTTGAACACACACAGCAGAGCGCTCTAGATTTGATACACAGAGACACCATATTAAAAGGGGCGGGCTGATTCTGACTGATTTATAACACACCCAGAGGAATACATGAGTCGTTATAGGCTCTGGTAATTATGGAGCATAATAGGAATAAAGTTGTGACAAAAAAATTATCAGGGCGGAAAAATCTGAGGGGGCACGTGCCCCCTCACTTATAATGGGCATGACGCCACTGCACAAACCCATTGTAAACGTTTTATTGAAGGTGTAATCTATTAAAGGCAATTAACTACTTTATATACAAACTTCAGATTTGTATTCTCAGCAAGGTATTTAACCATGGTTTACTTTTGAGTATTATTTGGAAATCCCAGCAAAAATACAGCAGGATCATTCTGAGAGGTTTGAAGTGAGATATTGGATTCATTAAGAGATAAAGAATTGTTCTCCTAACTTTACCAATCATAAAAATAGTTTGAATCAAGCATTTTCAAGTTTGACTCTTAAAGCCTCAATTTGGACTGTCTATTTACATCTCCCTTTTCTCTTTCTCTTTCTCTCTCTTTACACCACAGAAATGTGGTTTGACCTGACGGACAAATATGGCATTCCTGTAAGTCAGTAGGCTATTGTTTCAAACAGGAAGCTTCAACGCTCCACCTATTGATTTCCCTAAACACCTATATTAAATGTATAAAAATTATTAAATGCTGTATTCTCTGTGCTTTTCGTCCGTGGAACGTTGGCTCTGTGTAAATGATCTCATCTTCACACGTCTGAACTGTTGAAAAACAACAATTATATCATTACATTTAAAAAGACATTATTAAAACATTCATAAATCTTTGACTGGATCCATGACAAGGTTTGGACAGTATAGGCAAAGCAATGAATAATGCAATCTGAAGCATGGTATTGCATCATACATAATAATTATGAATGAATTGCATCATGTTATTTCTAAAAGTCATGGATGATGCAATCATAATCACTCTGCTGAACAAAATAAATAAAATCTATATTTTTTTATGTAACCCTTAAACAGGTCAGGTGACTATGGTATCTACACAATATACATAGACGTAAAATGGAAAAACTTAAATATCTTGGAAACAGTAGCCAATCAGTTGCTCTAACTGTCATATTTGATTTCAGCACATCAAAATACATAATTTATAGCACATTTTATCTCTGAAGCAGATGACTTCTAATAAAGTGTTATTGGATTCACTGAGATGGCATTTCTGTTTGTACTTCAAGTGTTGTGATGCACTTTTGGTGCGAGTGAGACGAGTAAAGTGTCCTATACAGTGTCATTATAGAGATAACTCAATGACTTCACATGTTATGTTGGTTTCTTTCAATGAAAGGGAACTAGAGTGTGTTCACCTTATGATCATTAAGGGCTCTCATTTGATGGTTTGACAGACAAGGCTTAACCCTATATTCAGCCTAAAAGCATGTTTGAGATGTTTTAACTGAAAGAAACTTGCACTGTCATAGCTTAACATATGTCAGTGCCATTGTTTAGTCTCAAGATGCACACCAGTGATGTTTTTTTCTAAGGAATGGTTATGCAAGAAATTTAAATGGCCTAATTGAACTAAGGCCTAATCCTGGCTTAATCTAAACCCTGTCTGTGAAACAGGCCTTTGGGTATTTTTACTACTTGTTTAAAAGTAGTAGGTAACACTTGCCTTGTGGGACTGTTTTTCTGTGTTTCCTGCAGATGCAGACGATCACGACTACAGCGACAATCATCAGAGATCCAGCAGAGATCAACACTATCAGAGACACTGGTGGAACTGAAGGAGAGAGTGTGTCTGCTGTAATGACGAAGAAAGAAGTGAATGCATCAGTCTGACCTACAACAGAAGACAGAGATCAGGTCAGTAAACACACACATATATCATCAGTGCTGTGGTACCTGCACATGTGTGACAGAGTGTGTTGATGTCCAGATGTGTGGTCTGGTTGCTGATGGGATTGTTCAGCACACAGCTGTAGGTGTTTTTATCCTGATATTCCACCTCCAGAGGTAGAGAGAGACTGATGCTGAGATCACACACACTGATGCTGGACAATACACTCATTCCTGCGTACCAGGAGAGAGTCGCATCACTCACATTCAACACTGATGAACACACCAATGAACAATTTGATGATGATGAAGAACATTGTGAAGAGTTACTGATGATGACAGGAACAGGCAGACGAGCTGAAAAGTAAATGGAAATGAGGATAAATCAGAATTCAGTATGTTCAGTGAATGTTTAGTGTGATGAAAGTGAGTGTGTCTGTGATCTCAAACAATAAAATGATTACGGGATGCTCAAACATGTTCCTGTAGGTCCACAGTCCTGCAGAGTTTGGCTCAACCCTTTTAAACACTCCTGAACCAGCTAATAAAGGCCTTCAGACTTATTAGAAACTTTCCGGGTTTTGGAGCTTCGCTTTGCAGGACAGTGAACAGGATTGGACACCCATGGATTAAATCTTTCAATATGTTAATTATAAAATAAGAATATCCACCTTTTTTCAATGCCTAATGAGGCTTTGCATTAACTATTGTAGTAACTTCCATTAAACTGTAAACAAATCAGCGAAAGCTTCACTCTATGAAAGCAATAAGCATTTTCAAAAACTGGATACAATGAGATGTTATGGTTCTCACCCTCCAAGCACTGAACATTAAAAGCAAATAAAAAAAGTGCAAAAGCATTCGGACAGACCATGAATGACACCAAAAGCTTGACGTGTTAAATATCACTGTATGATCCCGTATATGTCCGTATTATGGACCATATGTTGCCTTAATCAAAATGATCATAAACTGGAACATTGAGTGATGATATTTAAAAGTGATTTCTGTTAATATGACATACAATAAATATTGTATTAACCTGCCTTAGAAACATTCCAGTAAACACTGTTAATAGGGATTAGAAGTGGAAAGGGAAGACAATTAACTGCATTTTAAAGCATTCGTGTGGAAACAAACCAGGAAAAGTGAGGATTTGGGGAGAAAAACGAGGGATTCATAATGCATTCATAATGGAAAAGCTTGTATCGTAAATTAAACCGGGAGAAAAGACCACAAATGCGTAGGATGTTGCCTTTTTTTAGATTCTCACAGTGTAAGGACTAAGGAAAATATTCAGGAGCAAAGTGCAGCGGATGAAAAGAGCTCTTGCCATAGATATTCTTGTCACATATTTTACCAAACATAACATACTGACGGATAAGGATTATTGCTAGCACAACTTTATGATTTGAAATTATTTGTTTGAGTCTTTCTGAGTGGAATTTTTTGAGTGGTATCTCCCACATTTCAAAACTCAGTAGATCTCGACTCACCATAGACAGAAACACTGAATGTTTTTGATGTCAGTTTCAGTCCAGTTATCTCTAGTTTATAAACTCCAGTATGTTCAGTTCTGATATTTGTGATGGTCAGAGATCCAGTTTGATCGTCCAACTTCAGTCTGTCTCTGAATCTCCCACCAGGAACATAATTTGTGGAGAGGTTTTTTGTTTTGTTGATTTTAGCTATCAGAGAGTTTTCAGCTCCATATTTCCACAGTATATCTTCATATTTATGTATTTCAGTATCAGTGTTTAGAGTGACAGAATCTCCCTCCATCACTGACACTGAATCACCAAACACACCTGGAGAACATGAACGGGATTTGTCACAGATTAATGCTTCTGCTGGTTTGCAAAGATTTAAACAATTTTTTAAAAAAAATATTAGCCAAATGCAAAGAGCAAATAAAAGGTTTGAAGTTACGCGTCACGTCGCAATTTTATTCTGATGGATATTTAAAAAAAAAAATGTAAACAATAGAAAAAATGTGTATATGAGCTATTTAGATCGTTAGACAGGCTCACACTGCATCTGAATAATTTAAAATGCACTCAGGATTCCTCTGTTTTTTGACGCATTCATTTGAAAAGTATTTTTAAGATTGTTGCTTGGTGAATCATGGAAGGAGGATTTCCATTTGTGTGTCAATTTTTGAAACTGAGATTCTAAAAATGGCCTGTCATTTAAAAGCAGCTCAATGGTTGATTTCCTTTCTTAGCCTTCATTCATTTTGTTTATATTAAAACTCGTCCATTTGTTTTTCATTACTAATTCGTTGTGGTGAGTACAGTTTCGCTTTTTCTCTCTAAGAGTCTGTTTTTTTTTTGCTCTCTACGCTTTTTGGGGTAGGAGAAGTCTCTGAGGTGAAAGAAATGGAGTTTGATTTAATAGCGTTTACTCTTTCTCCCACCACAGAGGTCTTCAATAAGTGTAGAAAAAAGGATCTAATTTTGATTGCAGATTTCTTTAATTTGGAGGTAACAATAGAAGCAACAAAACAAGTAGTTAAGGATTCGCTGTTTGAGCAGCTTGTGCTCAATGGCATCTTATCAGACTTTTGGCGCTTTTCCACTGCATGGTACGGTACAGTTTGGTTCGGTACGGCACGCTTTGGCACTTTTCCACTGCATGGTACGGTACGGTACGGCTCACTTGTGGTGCTTTTCCACTGCATGGTGGTACAGTGCGGCTCGCTTCGGCTCGCTTTAAATGGTACCTGGTCTGTTGAGGTTCCAAGCGTACCGTACCGGTACTAAAATGTGACGTGAAACACTGCAGATCACTGATTGGTCAGACAGAATCGTCACTACCAGCGTCATTGGATTTGCGACACGAGACACTAAACCCGCTAGATTTAAATAACCAGTAGACAACAGCCAACGCGGTAGCACCTGTTTTTTACTTTCTTGAAAAAAAAAGAGATCAAAACTTTAAAAAAGAAATGGCTGAATCGTGGTTGAGGTGCAGACGTTCCTCTCGTTGGTTGCCGAGGAGCGGGGGCAAAACGGAATGAAAAAGTGTTCCAAGAAGTAGCTCAGCTCTTAGCCGCACACGGCTATCACCGGACCTACAAACAGTGTAACGATCAGTCCCACCCACTTTGAAGGGGTACTAACTGCAGTGGAAAAGCAACCGAGCTAAAGCGAACCGAACCGTGCCGTATCGAGCCGAGTCGTACCACGCAGTGGAAAAGCGAAGCGAGCCGAACCGTTCCGCGCCGAGTCGAACCGTACCGAGCCGTACCATGCAGTGGAAAAGCGCCAATTGAGGTTAAGGACCGTCCTGTAGTTGAGACTTAGAAAATTGGTAATCCTAGTAAAGATGTTATTGAGAGTGGACAATTTTGACAATTTTGATCCTGTGCTGGCCATTCGTTTAAAAGAGTTAGAACTCAAAGTTAAACAACAGGAGAATGAGAATTTGCGCTTGAAACTCAAAGTTGTTGAGGTAGAAGCTGACCGAGATATTAATCTGCGGCGTCTAGATTTGCAAGCTATTGAGATGAAAGCTGTTCCGCGCTCCAGGTCTTCCTCCGGTTCTTCTGCTGTTTCCATTCCTGCTATACCTGTAACCTCGAATGTAGAGCAAAATGTTCATGAATTTGATATCTGTAAATACATCAAGCTTGTGCCTCCCTTTCGCGAGTCCGAGGTTGATGCTTACTTTATTGCATTCGAGCGGATTGCAGGTAAGCTTAGGTGGCCAAGCGATATGTGGGCCTTGCTCATACAGTGCAGTTTGACCGGGAAGGCTCAAGAAATTTGCGCGTCGTTACTAATTGAACAGAGTCTCGATTATGAAGTAGTCAAAGCCGCGGTTCTCAGGGCATATGAATTGGTGCCTGAGGCATATCGCCAAAAGTTCTGTGCACATGCGAAAACTGCAAAACAGACTCATGTGGAATTTGCAAGAGAGAAAAGAGCATTATTTGTAAAATGGTGTTTCTCCAGCAAGTGGGGTTGCCACCTTCAGTGAGGCAAAATAAGGGACACCCATACACAAGATAAATAAATAATTAAATGAAATAAAAAAAAATGTGTCAAGGGCATGGAACTGATTATTTCAACATGACAACTTGACAGCTCAACAATAAACCACGAGAAAACATGAGATCAAGTATGTGAGCTTGCAACAGAAAACATTTTATATTATTATTTTACATTTTATTATTATTATTTTATTATTTTACTTAAAAAAAACTTAAAAATAAAAAAAAACTCTTCTGTATATTAGGGATTACTGAACCATGTTTTTGACAATTCTGCACGGATGGGATATTTTTATTGTTTTTATTTACTACTTAAATTGATTTTGAATTTGATTTTGAAATTATGTAATTGTTTGTCTAATTTTTATTATATTAATAATGAATAGCACTTTTAAAACTTTTTTTTAATTGCCATAAATTGTGTATTACAGATAGGATCATAATTTAGTATGCATATATGATTAATATTTAATCATACAAATTATAATGTATTTATTAATCTGTTTAATTACATTAACAAACATAATAGTTACCTGTCTACCAAGCTCTGACAATGTATGGAAAATTATATTAATATTATATATTTATTTTCCAAAGAAAAAAACAACAAAAACAATAGGCCTATACCTTTAAAAGCACGGGTTTGTCTGTCACTGCTATAGGTCATGGCATGCTGCTTTGAGTCGCATGTTCTCTAGACTCGTCACTATGGAAATAATAAAGACACGAAAATGCAATCACGCGCAAATTAACTATTCTTCTTCTTCTTCTTGTGAAATTGATTTCATTATAATTACTATTAGTATTATCCATATACTGTAAAATCCCTATTTGTTTATTCAACTATGTGTGGGTCTATGTAAAAGCATGTCCGTTGATATGACTATTTGTATTATTGGTAAGAAAATCTATTTATGTATTTATATATGTATTCAGACATATTGTTAATTCTATTCATGGGTTTCAGTCACGTGACTTTTTTGTTGTGACCGTCATCTTTAGGACCTTTGCGTTGAATCGCATAATCTCTCCCTAGTGATCGGAAAGATACACTTAAATAGTACAGATGAAAAGCAACGGTATTTAAATAAAATAGATACTTTAGGTATAGATCCGTATTTACTGTTAAACGAACTGCTGACTCCACTAAAGTCTAGTAAAAACTTGCCAAATTTTACGTTTGCTGACATTTAGCTAACGTTACATCTACCTTGTCCACAATCCCTCTCCATGTCCCCCTAGGGTGGCCATACGTCCGGATTTTGGCCGGACAGTCCGGATTTTAAAGTCCCTGTAAAGTCAAAATTAAGTATGTGTTCTGAGTTTGTCACACCACAGAAAAATGTGTTATTAGTCACCCAGCCAAATTTGAATGATAAAAAAAGCCAGCAAGTACATAAAATAAGCTATCAAAATCTTGAAAAAATGAGCAGTAGTCTCTGCTCTCAAACGCTGGGGGTGTGTCCGCTGGCTGCGCTGAAACCACGCCCACTCGCGGGAAAGCTGCCGACCGTCGCCACACTCAACTCTACAGCCGGAATGAACGCTCGCACGGTGGGCACGCACTGCCGATGATGGCACCAGTTGTCGGCGCGACGGGAGAATGAATGCCGAGGCGGGAGTCAGTTCGGCCCCATTCACCAGTAACAGCGGATTATCAGTGAATCGCAGTTGTCTCCGACGAAAGTTTATACAACTATCGTGTAAAATGATCACTTACAGAGGTGGGTTTTGGCGGTGATCCTCAGCTCTCCATCAAGGTGTCTCTTCACAAAATTAATCCACTTCTTCTTGATGTAATCGTTTTTCGGAAATTTAAATAAGGACACCGATCCGTTTGTGTGATCCGGTGATCGCATCCAGGTAGTACGCATTTCCGTGACGAAGGCATAGCTAGCTAGCTAGCAATCTGTAGGCTGTTACTAATAATAGTACTGACAGTAACTCGCGATTGAGCGGCCTCAGCGGCTCCAGTGCGTCATCAAGTAGGGGCGTGTCCAGGAGCTCGGGGGCTCCAGTGCGTCATCGAGTCCCCGTTTTAGCCCCGCCCAGAAAATCCGGAAAATATCAATGGTGAAAAACTGTTTAACGGTCTAACTCCACAATTCAGTACTTCACAGTTCACAGTCTTTGTAATATGTTTTAGCAATACATCTCTAACATTTATAATGTGTTTAGAATTTTTTTTTTAAATTGCCTTTACAGGGACTTTAAGCTCCGTGTCCGGCGTCCGGCGCAGCCTCAAGCCGGACACTCATTTGTCCTCCTTTTTGGAGTTAATCTGAATCGGCCAAAAAAAAAAAAAACGCTCTAGAATCTTTATTGAGACGCAGCAGCATAGCGTCTAATCCGTAAGATCTCTGGTCAAACAAATGATTGGCCGAAAGCGGTGTCAAATAAATATCATTGGTTTAAAAAAGTAAACAAGCCTCCATGTGCTGGCTACTACGCCTAGTACGTCATATCATAACGTTAAAATGCCGAAACGTAAGACCTCGTTTAATCCGGAATGGACAAAAGAGCACACATTTTTATCAAAAAGCAGTAGAGATGATTTTCATGGATTTTGCACACTGTGTCGCTGTAAAGTGGACGTTAGTAGTCAAGGGAAAGCCGCGATTGACCGACATGCCAGCACGGAAAAACATAAAAGTAACCGACGAGACGCGGGTACGTCTTCCCTTAGGTCATTTTTTCGAGAAGCAACATCACCTCAGGATGACAAAATCTCTGCTGCAGAGCTTTGTAAAGTCTATCATGCAGTCAAGCATCACCAGTCATACAGGAGTGTAGATTGTGGAGTCAAAGTTGACAGAGAGATCTTTAGTGACTCATCTACAGCTAAGGGGATGACCTGTGGGAAAACAAAAGCTAAGGCTTTGTGTGAGAATGTTCTAGCGCCCTACTCTGTACATATACATTCAGATTACATCAAATTAAACAATCTGCCTTTTTCAGTGGCAACGGACGCATCAAACAAAGGTACGACCAAGTGTTTCCCGATTGTACTGAGATATTTGCACTTTGAGGAAGGTGTGCAACATGCACTGTTAGATTTTTATAGTGACAGCAACGAAACTTCAGAGGCTATAACAAACCAGCTACGGACTAAACTGGAGATGTCTGGTCTTGATGTGAAAAACATGTCCGCATATGCAGCAGACAACGCCAGTGTCAACTATGGAAAACACAACAGTGTTTATCAGAAATTGAAACTGGCTCAGAAGGATGTGCTACCTGCAAACTGTTTAGCCCATATCCTACACAACGCAACAAGATATGCAGCAGGCAGCCTGGATTTTGATGTTGAAAATGCTGTGCTCAAGATTTACAGCCATTTTAGCATGTCAGCAAGCAGAACAGCACAGTTGAAGGAATTCTGTGAGTTTGTAGAAGTGGAAGAATGCAACCTGCTACGACATGTCGTCACAAGGTGGTTGTCCCTGCTTCCATCTATTGACAGAATACTGAATTATTGGAAGCCCCTGACCAGCTACTTTCAGAGTGAAGGTGAGGAGCAATGCTCCCAGTTTTTGTGGAAATGTTTTGGAGAGGAAAGCATTGAAGTGTCTGAGACATATTTTCTTTTCCTCTGTCACATTCTAAAAGTGTTCTCAGACACCATTGAAGCACTCGAGGCCAAATCGTTCAGCATAACATGTGTGTTTAAGGTAATGACTGATCTGAAACAGAAACTTGAGAGAAGGATGACTGACAGGTTCTTTGGCTTTACTGTGAACATTAAACTCAAGCAGCCACCCCCTTACCTGGCAAAGAAATGTGTGGAGGATTTTCTTGGTTTCTATGAAAGAGCCAAGAAATGCATAAGTGAAAGATATGACTTCTCTGAGAACAGCTTTCATAGCAAAGTGGCAAAGCTTGACCTCACAACTGCTGTGTCATATAAAGAATACAGTGATGCTGTCCAGGCCTGCAATCTGAAAGACATCGATATGGAAGGACTGTATGAAGAATATGCCATGGTGGAAGCTTCCTTCACCTCTCCGGAAATGGAAGGTTGCCACAGTGAGGAGCGATATCTGAAACTGTTTTCCAAAGCAGACGCACCACTTGTGAATCTCAGGAAGATCAGTGCCTATATTTTCTCCATCCCATGCAGCAATGCACACACAGAACGAGTCTTTTCAATGATGACATCTGCATGGAGAAACGAGAGGAATCGTCTGGATGTGGACAGCGTCAAGGCTGAGCTCCAAGTCTGTGTCAATTTTACCTTTCCCTGCACAGACATGTACAAGAAGTTCCTTGGAAACAAAAAGCTCTTGGATGCAGCCAGAAAAGGGCAGAAGTATTGCAGATAGACAATCAAACTATTTGGTGACTAGTTTTATGTGTTCTATGTAGTCGTTGTGTTCACAAATCTGAGGCAGTTAGTTTGCTGTGTATTGTATTTAATTACACTAATTTCCTGTAGGAAGCTCTTAAGCCAAAGAGGTGCCCTAGAGGTGCCAGATTATTTGTTTATTTATGTATTTCTCTTAATTTTATGTATTTATCTTAATATTAAGTCCAGAAATGTTATGTTTTTTTCTGGTACTGTGCACTTTGCAAGACAGGTTCGTTAATCTCAGTGGTCAGTTTTTGAAACCGATACCACAATGTCTTGAATAAATACAAAAACTGTGAACAAACACTTTTTTGCTGCAAAGTGTTCTTCCTTTTGGAGTTGCGCTGAATTGTTTAAAAAAATTAACCTAAAATTCCCGCATATTGATAGCGGCTCCCTGATGCCCGTAAATTAGTTCAAATCTCCTGGAATCAAGAGCTGCATATGCGAGATAGATAAACAATCTTGTTTAACTGAGAGAGCGTGCGTTCACAGACACCAGAATGAACGCGTTCACAGTAACGTTCATCAGGCAGTAATTCAGTACGTTCAGTTCACGTTCGCCCAAAATATGAACGAGTTCATGAACTATCGTTAATTGAACACGTTCAGGCACAACACGGTTGTACAGGTATATCTGATTTATGATTTAGTGTTGTATTAAATGCCCCAGTTATGCCCTATTATCACAGTTTACAGCACAGCAGATAGATGGCATGTTGCAATTCGGTCCTACAAATGGCGGCCGCTCCACTGTGTGACGTCACATGAAATCTATGAATAGTAGCCTATTAAAGGATGAAATTCTCTAGGTTTGTTAAGCATATTTTATTTTCTCCACACATGCACATTTTTATTATTAAATATGTATTAAATATATCTCTCTCTTATTTCTTATTATAACTTATTTAGGCTACTCATTGCCACTGACACTTTCCAGCCAAGTATTTGTTTCCTCCCACTCTCCTCGGTATTTTTTCATACGCTTTCGTTTTAGAGGTGGACACAACTCTCTGCCAAAAGACCCGCCCTCCGCTGACTCTGATTGGCCCTGAACCTGATGGTATTAAACAAACCAATCAAACCAACAATGGCAGTGAGTATTGCCCAATCAAGGGTAGAATAGGACGAGTCTTCACAGAATGCGGGTGGCATGATTTGCATGCATGGGATGATGCGCAACTCGGAAATACGGGACAAACCGTATTGATTCAAAACGGGACGCACTGTTTATCTCACAAATACGGGACGATTCCGTATTTTAAGGGACGGGTGGCAACCCTACCAGCAAGGTACCTTAGACCAGTTGCAGGAGTTGCTGTTGCTAGAGGATTTTAAAGGGGGGTCTTCTCAAAAGTGTCGTTGTTCATCTAAATGAATAGAAAGTAACTTCACTTCTAGATGCTGCTGTGTTAGCAGATGAATTTATCTTGACAAACCGAAAAGTCTTTCCTTCTCTTCAGCTGTCGAACACTCAAATTACCTATTCAAACACTGTGACACGAGATTCGACATATGTATTCTCAGGTGCATCAGGAGACACTGCTTATTAACAGACGTGTCTGTTTTTACTGCCTAGGTCCAGATCACTTCATTGCCGACTGCCAGGCTTGGAAAAAGAAGAATGTAGATGGTAACTCTAGAAATGTTGCTCTTATACAAACGATGCCTGCGTCTAAGAAGTCCATGCAACCTTTCATTCATGCTGGTACGGTTTCCTTGACTGACACTGAGCATCAACCGGTTGTGATCTTACGAGATACTGGTTCAGAACAGTCCTTAATCTTGAAAGAGTTACTTCCCTTCTCACAGAGTTCCTACACCGATTCTGATTGTGTGATTGTGTTCCTCTCCATCGGGTACACTTGAAGTCAGAGCTTGTGACTGGGAAAGTCAAACTAGCGGTGTGTTCTCAGTTACCGTTTAAAGGAGCAGGTCTCATACTGGGGAATGATCTAGCAGGTGACCAGGTTTTCCCCAGACCTATGGTTAATGACAGTAATTCTGGTGACGCCTCATCTGCATCGTTGAAGTGTGCAGTGGCGCACCTGCCAGTCAGAGACGCTGTTGACCTTGTCGATTCACTGTGACAAGACCCTCTGAACCTCCTCGAGGTCAGCAGAGGATTGAGCCTGAAATCAGTGACGGAACTAATATGAATGAGGAAACGCCCAAACTATGTTGGTAAAGATGTGGGGTGCAGAGAACCATTTCCTTGCTCTGTTTTGATGTGGTGTTAAACCGAGCAAATGGCGGATGGTGGAACTACTTGCTTTTGTGACAAGTCCACCAAATTGAAATTGTAACCCCATTTTTATTTGTCTAATTGTTGTGACATTCATCATGTTGATATTCACCTACTGTGCAATGTTCTCCAGTACAGAAACTTGTTTTTGTTTTCATGTCCCCCCTCCCCCCCAAACCTTCAACCATCAACCCAACATATATTACATTTCCATGTACATTTTCAAACTCCCTGGTTATTTCTGGGCCCTGTACACTAAAACAAACACCACAAACAGAGACCTGAATCTAAGCTCTAATAAGCAATATAAATGTGTATAACTTACCATCACAAAAACAAGCATGTGAAACATTTTCTTCAATAGCTAATAATGCTCTCCAAAAAATAATTTAAACTGATTTAAAACAAACACATTGAAACGGGTCACTGGTGTGTGAATTCTCCACCAACAGTTTGAAGACCCTCCTAGATCACATACACAAGCCCACACACACACACACACACACACACACACACACACACACACACACACACACACACACACACACACACACACACACGGTACAGGGGTTGGACAATGAAACTGAGGCTACGTCCACATTAATCCGGATATTTTTGAAAATGGAGTTTTCGTTTAAAAACGCTCTCCGTCCACACTAGCGTTTTCAGGCGTTTTCAGACGTTTCAGTGTGGATGAGAAACTTATAAATTCACCTTACTGCGCATGCGTGAAACCTCACAAAAGCTCACTGAGATGATACAGATGGAAAAATAAATAATAAAGGTATCGCGCAATTCTTCTAACATGATCATTTTATTTAGCAAAATATCTCACCATTCACTGATGCGTCCAGGTCGCACTCAGTCACCATATGTTTGGTCTAAAACGCGACTGCTCTCCTGTATTGACGCAGGACAGCAAATGTGAGTACGTTTTCTGTCATCTGTGCAGTACTGTGATATGAAGAGTGTGCAAAATAACATATTTTAGCAAAAGTGTGAAAGTGAATAGCACATAACAGGCACAATACCGGTAAACATCAGGTAAACATCTATTGGTACAACATGGATCACATGACTAAACTTACGTCATCGTTTTCAAATACCTCCGGCTTCACAGTCCACACTACAACGGGAAAACGGAGTTTTCAAATTTATCCACTTTGGAGAGCGTTTTCCAAAAGCTACGTTTTCGTTGACTTAAAACGCCGTTTCAGTGTGGACGGAAGGCCAAAACGGAGAGAAAAATATACGTTTTCAAACGAAAACGTATTAGTGTGGACATGGCCTCAAACGCCTCTCATTTTAGTGTGGGAGGTTTCATGGCTAAATTGGACCAGCCTGGTGGCCAATCTTCATTAAATGAAGTTCCTAAACGTAAGTTAGGGAGGAGTGAGCCAATATAATCTTTCAATCAACAGCCTACAGCCTATATAAGCAGCCGCTTACCTCTCCCTGGCATCAGCTGTTCCAGTATCAGCTGTCCCAGTATTGCCGCACGGAATAACGTCCGACATCCCGGAAATCCAGCTCTTTCCTTCAGACGACGATTGACAAGCCTTCCTGGGACACAGCCAGTCACACCCCGCGTGAGCTCGGATCTTACGGATTATCTTCATAAACGTTCCGATCGAGAAATCCAGCGCGCATATAACGTTAAACCACGTTCCAAAGGCAACACTCTCCTCCATCTTCAAGATCGCCAGTTTCAACCGAGCCTTGTCCATCTTCTTCTCTCCACTCTTCCGCAGCTAATACACCGATTCCACCCATTTCAAAATGTTTGGTCAACAGCCTATGTCAAGTCTTCCAGCTCCGGAATCCATATCTCCTGCAGATCATCAAAAGCTCAACTCTACGATCTTTTCATCAGTTCTTACAGTTCCAGCATTCTATCAAACACTTCAACATTTTATAAAAGTAAGACTAGCCCCTCTTCTACCTCCGTTTCTCTCCCGGTTCGGCGTTTTCGAACCCACACAATCCAAACGGCGCCAATCCAAAGGCCGCCGCGGCTCGCACTTCCTGGTCCGCCGGTATTCCCACCCGGCCAGCAACAGCGGCCGCAAAAACAGTTCCGCTTCTTCTCCGGCTCTCACAAACTTCATGCAGCCAGCCCCACTCCCCAGGCCATGCCAGCCATCTTGGACACCAGCAGTGTTGGGGAGTAACAGAATGTATGTACCGGCGTTACGTATTCAGAATACAAATTATGAGTAGGCCCATTTGTATTCCATTACAGTTACAATTTAAATAGTTGGTATTTAGAATACAGTTACATTGTTGAAATCAATGGATTACATTAAGATACTTCTGTTTCACGAGTTTAGTCACTCTCTAAACAATTCAAAACGAAACAAAACAAACTGCCTTCTGCTTATGTAATCCGTATAAATTGCACATTTCTCTCTGGCACGTTCTATAGCATAATGCAAAGATCGCGAGTCAGCATCGTCAACTTCATCCTTGCAGGCGACAGTGACACAGACAGAAACCCTTGTTTATTTATAAACAATTAAAATATATCCTTGCTATATTTGACATATTCATAATCAATATTTTTGCCGACTCTTTGTGATAGCTTTTAGGTGATTTATTGGCAGCGCTATCCCTACAACGTGTCACCACCGCATCACCATTCCGCATTCCTACACTTATAAAATGCAGTTCAATGTGGAAGTAATCCAAGTATTCAGAATACATTCCTCAGATTGAGTAACTTAACGTAACAAATTAAATTTGGGGCATGTATTCTGTAAGGAAATACGTTTTGAAAGTATCTTTCCCAACACTGGACACCAGTCAATAAAGGGACCCTCCGATCAACATTCATTTACTTTTCTCAACACTAACACTTGCTCCTCAGGTACAATCCGCTTGCCAGCCCATTCACTCTCAACAGCAGCCCATCTTCCAGCTCCTAACAATGCAGTCGCCATGGAACCACCTCCAGTCCCAGCCCATCTCCGTTCCCTAATTCTGTCAGGTGCAACTATCGATCTTCTCTACTGACTTCCGTCCCTCAAGATGAATCCCATCGCTCGTTTGACTTAAATCGTTAAATCTTACAAATTCCGTACAAACCTTCAAAACGAGTTCTCACACTTGCAGAATTCTGCGTTGCTTTTGCTAGATACACAATGTAATTTGCACTTCATTTTCAGCCAGACGCAAGGAATTAAATGACTACCTCTCTATCATAGCAGAGCTCAGTCTCTCTTTCGGAGGTAGTAATTTTTTATACATACCATAAGCTTCTTCAGCTAAATGCGACGCCCGCGTCACACTGGAACCAGTGTCCTTACTGGGGAGCCTTGGACCTCAAACTATATAACAGAGTCTTAGGCGTTCGAAGCCCTTCTTGCGCCATCTGCAGGTCTATCATTCATTCTACTTCACAATGTCCCCAAACCAACCCAGATCTTCCAACCCATCCAGCTCCTTTCCAAGAAAAATCCACTTCATATGTCCCTCGAACGAGGAATGACCGTAACCAGATTTTTACCTCAGTTTCAGGCAGACAAGTGTGCAACAGCTTTAATTCATCACGTTGCAACAGGCAACAATGCCACTTCCTCCATGTCTGTAATTTCTGTGTGGCAGAGCTCACGCTCGTCCTATGTGCCCTGTGCGCCACCTCAGCTAACTTTAACCGTCGACATTCTTAGTATCTGCCCAACCATTCTCCGCTCAGGTCTTTTTCTCCTAACAAAACAAGAACCCTAGACGCCATGTCCAATTTGGCTTTCTTCCGATCACCAAATCAAATGCTAGGTCGATGGTTGTCCCACGCCTTCTGTTTCCCTGGCTATTTTCTCCACTGCCGCTGCAGTGATGTCTCCTCTGCTCCCGCAGGAGCTCATTTTTCTTCAGCGAGCATTGGTCTCCCAGCGGACGTAGCATGCATCTGTTTCTTCCTTCTCTGTCCAGCGAGCATTGGTCTCCCAGCGGACGTAGCATGCATCTATCTCTACTCTTTTCCATCCAGCGAGCATTGGTCTCCCAGCGGACGTTGCATGCATCTATCTCTACTCTTTTTCATCCAGCGAGCATTGGTCTCCCAGCGGATGTACTATGTACTTATCTCCACTCTCTCCCGTCCAGCGAGCATTTGTCTCCCAGCGGACGTTGCATGCATCTATCTCTACACTCTTCCGTCCAGCGAGCATTGGTCTCCCATCGGACGTAGTATGCTTCAGTTTTCTCTCTCCTCATCCAGCGAGCATAGGTCTCCCAGCGGATATTGCATGCATCTATGTTTCCTCTTTCCCATCCAACAGGTATCGATTTCCCAGCGGACCGCAAGAAATCTCCAGTCCGGACTTCAAAAAAACGCGCCACTCCACCGTCAGCCGGTAGGGCCCATCAGCCCGACGCCGTGAGCGGCTCCCGCCAGAGGCAACACGGGCCCTCCTGGTCAGACGGCATAAATCACGCTATTCATCGGCCGATAGAGCTCGCCTGTCTGACGCAGTGAGCTGCTCCCGTCAAGAAACGGGGCAAGCCCTCCCGACTGTTTGTTCCAAATTACGACTGTTCCCCATTCGGGAGCCAGCAGGCCCTCCTGGTCAAGCAACCAGGCTTATTCTCAAAATGCCAGCCCTTCTAAACATACGTTCGTTCAGATCTGCATAACATTAGACAAGCACAACAAACACTAGCATCCCTCTGAGTCTGGACCGCTTCTCCCTACCATTTGCATCTCCCCGCTTACCTAGCCCCGCAGGGCGTGTATTCATCTGGATGCAGTGAGAGCTCTCCCTTTTCGGATGTGCGTGACCTACCACTCCTGGAGTGGGGTCTCCCATCTGAATCGCCGTGTGGGCTCCCCCGTTCAGATGCATCTTAGGCTCTCCGTTCGACTTGCTGATTGGGCTCTCCCGTTTTGATCGCCAAGTGAACTCCCTATTTATACATATGGGGGGGCTCTCTCCTTCGAAACGCGGGAGCTCTCCCGGTCGAATCGCAGTATGAGCTTTCCGTTCGGGCGCCGTGGGGGCTCTCCCTTTCCGAATCGCTGTGTGATCCTTCATGTTTTTTAACCATGGAGGCTCTCCCGTTCGGATCGCAGTGTGGGCCCTCCTATCCGAAAAACAGGACTGGAGGTACCAAGGATCGTACGTCCCTTGAACGCGACGGGCCATTATGTCTTTACGTGATCTCCGCCCCCTGCGTCAGAAGGATGGTAGTTCTGCTTTTCCTATGTATACCGTAGGCTCCCTCTTGCTGCGTAGGGAGTTTCGCTTCAGATACTGGTGGCCCGTTTTGCCTTTAGGGACGAGGACCTTCTTCCCCGTTTGTGACATCTGGAGCCCCTATGTTCTCTAACTCCATGGAGCTCCATGTCATGGATGTGGCAGGGCGTTCTCCAACCACGTACTCAAAACCTCCAGTCCCAAGATACTCCCGCAGGAGTAATTTCTGAAAGTCACTGCCGCAGCAGTGCAGCGGAGAGATGTACCCCAGTCAAATTTCCACAAGCCCATGTCGTTTCACTCCACAACGAACGCAGGCACTCTTTCAAACACAGCTCCCGCCGGAGCTCCATTAATAGCCCCACATGGTGGGCATAGTAGGGAGACGCAGTTCCAGCCAGGAGCCCCATTAAACATCACTGCCGCAGCAGTATCCATCCATGCTCCATACAGCTTTCAATTTCCACTCTTTTGGGGGGTAACATACTTATGCTCCTAGGCATCCTGTATTTGATCACGTTATTCTAACTTGCTGTCCCAAATATTTATTCAACACTTTTGGGGGGTATATCAGAGCTCGAGTTGAAGCTGCTTCATCGAGCCCCTCTCCAGTGGACAGCAAGCCAAATAAGTTTAACCTAATATCTTAAAGATTCTATGGGCAAACGAACTCGTTAAATGAAGTTCCTAAACGTAAGTTAGGGAGGAGCGAGCCAATATAATCTTTCAATCAACAGCCTACAGCCTATATAAGCAGCCGCTTACCTCTCCCTGGCATCAGCTGTTCCAGTATCAGCTGTCCCAGTATCCCTCCACCTCCCCAAACTCCACCTTCATCTCAGGTACCTTGCCCTTTAATTACCAGGTCCTACATTTAGCCACTGGGGGGTATATCAGAGCTCGAGTTGAAGCTGCTTCATCGAGCCCCTCTCCAGTGGACAGCAAGCCAAATAAGTTTAACCTAATATCTTAAAGATTCTATGGGCAAACGAACTCGTTAATTGCACATTGAACCAATAAGAGCAGACTGTGAAGGTCCAATTAGCAGGGTAAGAGCACAGTTTTGTGCCGTGTATCAGGATGACAATGCACCAATACACACAGCAAGACTGGTGAAAGATTGGTTTGATGAACATGAAAGTGAAGTTGAACATCTCCCATGGCCTGCACAGTCACCAGATCTAAATATTATTGAGCCACTTTGGGGTGTTTTGGAGGAGCGAGTCAGGAAACATTTTCCTCCACCAGCATCACGTCGTGACCTGGCCACTATCCTGCAAGAAGAATGGCTTAAAATCCCTCTGACCACTGTGCAGGACTTGTATATGTCATTCCCAAGACGAATTGATGCTGTATTGGCCGCAAAAGGAGGCCCTACACCATACTAATAAATTATTGTGGTCTAAAACCAGGTGTTTCAGTTTCATTGTCCAACCCCTGTAGTTCATTATAGTGTTGGGAGAAACTAAGCATTTTGAAACTGAATCAATTGAACAAAGATTCGAATAATGATTCACTGTTTTGAATCGCTGGAATCTCCACACGCTGGTGACCATAGAAATCATATAGAGACTAGAAGCCCTATTGGCCGCTGGAAACCGAGAAATCCGGCCGCCATCTTGAACCGGTCGTATTCCTAGTTTCATTGCGTGGCAGCAGATAAGATGGCAGAGCTTTGTGGAGCATTTTCCTGTTCTAATCGCCGGACCATCGAAAATAGGGCTTTTCACAAGTAAGTCTTAATATTACCGTACTATTGGTTGTATTTTGTGAATAGAATATTACCAGATAATTGAGAAGGAGCAAGGATATTTGCTATTACTGTACTGAAATCGTTGTGAAATGCTGTTTACTGCATCAGCCGGTGTTCACCCGGCATGGAGAGGGGAAGTAACTGTTAAAGTAATAATTACAAGAGCTTCTAGGTTATCAGATAAGCATTCAACTGTCCTGTTGTATAGGTTATTTGTGTTTGCGCACATGATATCAGGAAGCAATGTAACGTTAATACACGCATGACAGCGATGCACAAATTGAGTTACCCCTCCAACTTCTAGTTTTATTGATAACCTATATCTTATCACATGCGATTTGGCTATTGATATTACAGAAGTCCTGTGGTAAAATTACATTATTAACTTATTCCATCTACCCTTGTAAAGTTAATCCGAATAGGGCTTTGGTCTCGACATTTTCCCCTCCCACATCCACATACAATAAAAAAAGTATAGGCTTAATGTTGTCCAAACTTAATAGAAATTACTGATGCAAACACGTTGAAAAGCGATCTTCTCAATTTTTATTACAGGTGGCTGCATTCGTTGGATTCGCGGCTGCTGTGTGTGTGTGTGTGTGTGTGTGTGTGGAGAGAGAGAGAGAGAGAGAGAGAGAGAGAGAGAGAGAGAGAGAGAGAGAGGAGAGAGAGAGAGAGAGAGAGAGAGAGAGAGAGAGATAGAGATAGAGATAGAGATAGATAGAGAGAGAGAGACTGTCTGTTCGTGTTTGTTTGTGTGTCTGTTCGTGTGTATGTGCGTGTCACATACCATAAATTGTTTCTTCAACTTATTAAAATATCTTACTTTACTGCAACTATCTGTTTCTGCTTCTTTATTATATTATATTTATAGTGTGTGATTTATCAAATACATAATATCCTTCATCACACATATTGTGTCTGGTCACTTTATAACTTATATCAGAATATTATATTACTGTTAAGCCTACTATGGAATAGTAAACTTCGTTTCCGGTTGCCGTCTTGTTTACATCAGTGGAGTTAGTTTAATCGTTATCAATGGACCTAAAACAGAAAAAGAAACGATTCACTTTTCAAAGGGCAGTCGGTGGTAATAACCAACATTGCTGCGTGCCACTATGTACCGCCGGGGGGAGATTTGAGCTTCCATAGTTTCCCAAAGGAACTTAATTTACGCGCCCAGTGGCTTGTTAAAATCAGAAGGGAAGGTTTCACCCCCACCACCAACTCCAGAGTGTGCAGTCGGAACTTTGAGCAAGAAGAGATAGTAATATCTTCTTCTGGAAAGCGTTTTCTTCGACCTAAGGCAGTTCCATCCTTGTTCGGTTGGAATAATTACACTAAAAAAACCCAGCGACCCGGAGTTTGGGAGCGCCGCCCTCGAGCAATCCAGGCTTTGGACCGCGTTCCAGAGGATGACTCCACCGTGGACATGGTGACTGAGGTGGATGAAAACACACCTGTCTCTGGTTGTGCTGAGTTGGCTCCGACACCCCTGATGCAAGACCACGATTACACAGGCAGCTCTTTCATCGTGGTCGACCGGATGAAATTTGAGAACATGTCAAGGCAGATCGAGGAGCTCACAAGGCAGCTCGAGTCACATCATTTGGAGAGATTTGGGTTGCAGCGGTTTGCCACATCACCTGATGACTTTCGATACTATACCAGGTAAGAAATCAGATAATTCACGCTATCACATTTGGTGTATTTTCTTTTCTTTGTTATGTAAATAATACATATTTTATGAATATATACATACATGTCACGCGATAGATCAATCCCTTGATTTAAAGTTTCACGATAGCTGTATAATAGTTTGGCTAGTATGGATTTTTACAGTTCCATACAATGCGTGTGTGGTGAGTGTCTGATGTGTGTGCATTGTGACTGTGTTTCAGTAAAGAAGAATGAAATATAATGAAGGAAATATAATTAACAGATCTAGAGAAAACAACGCTAGATTCCATGTTTACAACTTGAGAATGTTTTTATGTAATCTGAATGCCATCAATAGAAAAACTATATGATATGTGCTGTTTGTATGCAGATTTCCATCATATGAGCATTTCATGGCCTTTTGGAATCTAATCCAAGAAGCAACAAGCAGAATGGTGAGAGTCACCAGTGGTCAGAAGAACCTTTCCACCAGTACATCCACTGAGAGCCCTATGAACAGATCAACAGTAAGTTCTACAATAATATACTACCAGCGTCCATGTGAATTACACATTTTGCACTGTTAGCTGCGTTTTGTTTGCTCTGGCACTCTCGTCTGTGCAAGCGACTAAAGTTTCCAATTTTTAGATTACATACACCCCCACATGCACTGCATATTTGAATCACCTTAGTTTGTGTATTTTATCTATGTTGTATAGTGTTTCTATCTATTAATAATACGGTAACTATTTTCCCCAGAAATTGCTGCCAATTGACGAGCTCGTCCTCTTCCTTAACTATCTATCAACCGGCTGTACACAAAGGGAACTTGCTCACAAGTTCAACATCCACAGAGCTACAGTGAGTCGAATAGTTGTGACGTGGTCCAACTTTCTATATACTTTACTTGGATCTCTCTCGATATGGATGACAAGCGGATCAGTGAGAGCAAACTGCCCCACAGATTTCCATGGGACTTATGAAAACACCCAGGTCATCCTTGACTGCACAGAAATGAGGTGCCAAACCCCTTCCTCCCTTCTGCTTCAAAGCGAGGTATTTTCCACATACAAGTCGCACTGTACATTCAAAGCGCTTATTGGCATGTCCCCCCATGGAGCATTGACATTTGTGTCGGCACTTTTTGAAGGCTCCATCAGTGACAAGGAGATTTTTCGTCACTCCGGCATCACCTCCCTCCTAACACCCGACATGGAAGTTATGGTAGATAAGGGATTTCTGATAGATGAGCTAGTTTCCGGGAAAGTGCATCGCCCAGCTTTTATGTCCAAACAGGATCAAATGTCAGAGGTGGACGTCCTTAAAACGCCATTGCACGTCTGAGAGTCCACATCGAGAGGCTCATTAGGAGGGTCAAAGAGAACAAACTTTTTGACACGGTCATCCCTCTCTCCATTTGTGGGAATATAAACCAACTTTTTACTGTTGCATGTCTCCTCACTAATTATCAGTCCGGACCCCAGGTCAAGAAATGGATGGTCTGATTTTCTGGTGGCCGGATTTCCTAATCCATTCTATAATGAACTGACACCACACTCTCCTGGCAAAATAAAGGTCAATAACACATCACAGGATGTTTAACAATACTCATATAGTTTTGGAAATGATTTGCTGTTACTCTAAAGTAAAATAAAACTGCTTTACTTTTACAGTGTTGTCTACAGCTTTGTTCTGTGTGCTTCCTGTTGACTGTGATAGATTTTATTTTAGAAGACCCATTTTTTTAAACTGGCTTTTTGATTTTTTTTTAGCACTTTCATATTTTATCTTAAGGTGTTTTATATTTTAATAATTTAGTTATTATATGGTTTTGACGTGTTTATCTATCTATATATATACATACACACATGTGATTCTTGTTCTGTATTATCTGTTTTTGTGGGTTTCACAGTTGTAAAGCACTTTGATCAACCTGAGCGTTGTTATAAGGTGCTTTATAAATAAATTTTGATTTTGTAAAAATGCAAAGACCATTTCTCTGTTCTTCAGAAAGCAAAAACACTTAATAGATTTCAAGTGAACTGTATTTGACAAACTTCAATTTCATAAATGGTTAACATGAAAGTGTCACTGCCCTTCAATAACAATGCATACAAAGGCACAAATGAACATTTATAATATGAGAAATGATCAAGGTAAATATGCAAGATAATAACAGATTTAAAGGAGTCTTCTGTAAAAATGTGCCCAAAACTCAGGAATGACAAGAAACCAATTTACTAACCTGACTCCGCCAGATGGATTTGCTCCGCATATCCATCTGGAAACCTTCCGTTGAAGTAGTTTTGGTAAGGGGCGAAAATACTGGTTAGCTGATTGGCCTATGTTGGTGATAGACGGGCCAAATCAACCAATCAGATCAACGAAGCTGTCGCGCTTCTCGTTGCGTCACACCTCAACCCGCCTCAAAGCCAACGCTGATTGGACGTTCGTTTGGTGAACTGCTCCCAAATTTTCTTTAACGGAAAGTATCCAGACTGATCTGCGAGTGAAACCTTGAAAGCTCGCGAGATCAGGATGGTCTCACGAGGCTACCAATTTACACCACTGCCAGGTATTTGTCCATGTACACGTGAAAGTAGAACTTATCTATCCCACTCTTCATTTTTTCCATCACACTCTCATCCCTCTGTATTCTTTGTATGAAAACATCATCTTGAGCGGAGACGACATAATCACACCAACTCATACCGGTGACAAGTAGCTGGCCCTGAACTTGCCAATAATAGGCATGAGTTGGTTTGAGCTGCAATGAGCCATTGATGACCTTGAGATAAGGTGCGTCTACATAATTTGGAATGTTTGGACATTTTATTTCCACAAGGCCAAACTGAGGCTGCTCCAAGGGGTCAAAAACAACCCCATCTGGTGAGGCACCAATCCATGGTGCATCCGGTTGTACCACAAACCCACATTTGTAGTGGTTCACACGTTTTATCTGGCAATATTCCCAGATCGCATCTGCCTCCAACTCCAAACCCCTCTTCATAGGCCCGGTCTGGTGAGTACCTCTTAGAATGCGTTCAGCAAGTCCCTCTTCAGAGGCCTTGCCCACATGGCAGATCTCTCTAAAACGAGATGCAGTCACCCGTGGTTTCCGTACATTGTACCAATCGGCACACAAACTCTGCTCTCGCGTAGCACATTCAATCTTCTGGGCCAATTCCAGGGTAACCTCGAGACTTTTCATGTGCAGCTGTTGCTTCCTGGAACAGACAAACATGCACTCTGATGGTTCAATTCTGTAGCCTTGAAGTGGCAATGATGGAGGAGGTGGAGCATCATGGAGAGTCTTTGCTTTCTCTTTGGCAGGTTGCTGATAAGAAAGGGGACTTCCATGTTGCACCTTGCTGAACAGTGAGTCCACTAGTGGGATATCCTCACTTATTCCCATGCTGCAGATCATAGGGCGGTCAGCATCAGCAAAATCTTTGAACACCTCAGACACCCGAAGAACTGAGAGGTCAGGAAGTTCCCCATGAAGGCCTTTGTACAGTTTACTCCTGTATGTTAGAAAACACACACACACACACACACACACATTAAAAATCTGCAACAGAGTAATACATTTTGCTTGAGGTGAAGAGCATTCTGGAAATAGAAAACAATAACCAGTACAGTGACAGGTCATCAGAATTAATAATAAAATTGAATTTCATGATTTAAGGTGTGCCTGCTTTGGCGAACTTGAAAGACGCCTTTAGAAGTATATGACACATTTTAAGTGGTATCATTAATTTATGAAATTGGTTGGACCTATAACTCACTAGATGTAAAACACACAGAACCTACCTTGTAACAATAATAATTTCAGTTTTCCCCCACTGGTTGTAAATGCTATTGTCCAATGTAATGTTGTTTTCTGAAATCCCATAAATGGAGCACTTACCGCACTCCCTCTGCGGTCTTTCTTGTTTTTGGTTTGGCTGAGATCACAGCCATCTTGTCAACAGGGCCCGGCTTTATCCCCTATGTCAATATAGTGAAAAATAAATAGAGAATGTAGGCAAGTAGGATTTTTTTAATCCACTGTAAAGCAGGTACAATGTTTTTTATGAAAAGCGCTTTATAAATAAAGTTTGATTGATTGAACTCACCATAACTCTAGGCTTATGCCACTGTTGTTCACCTTCAGTGCAGCTTAATATTGGGGGAACAACTTGGAGTTTCAATTGCGAATAGTGTGCAGATTGAAACAGAAGAGCTACACAATGGTTGCATAAAGCTTTCCCAGCCTTGCAGGAGCAGCAGAAGTGCAGAAGTTGCACAGGCTGCAAATCTTTTAGGACAACCTATTAAGTAAAACATATCAATGTATTTAATGTAATCAATGCATATCCCTTGACAGTATTACTCATTTCTTAAAAAAAAGCCTGTCTGAACACCCCCTTGACATGATGACAGCCTGACATGATCCTAGAAAAAAAAAAAAAAAAAAACCCTACGTCCATCAATACCCTACAGCCTAACAATACCCTACCCAACATTACGCCTACTATTGTTTGTATACTGAACACAATTTCACACTGCTGCTGACTGTAACCATACTCTGAGCTTATGAGGTTTCTCAGCTTTCCTCATGGACCTGAAGCACTCTGCCCTGACAACCACCTCTCCTGAGCCCTGATCTTTCTCAGACACTGCAGAAAAATAACAACATTAGCAAGTTAGCAATAGAATAACATGCAAGTTAGTTGGTAAGTATAATAATTAGCAACTGTAATAGGAACATATTGTTGTCAAGCTATCTAAATACATTTATCTAAAACTATGTTCGTTTGTTCATAGTCAAGTCAATCAACACAGTTTTCACACATATTTGGGTGGAGCCAGGCGCTGCTGCATTGTGAAAAGTAGTGAAAATGTTTCACATCTACTTTTTGTCGCCACACCCAAGCAGTTGCTTTACAGAGTGGAGCGTTGCGTATCCATGACAACTAGACGGAAGTTTTTAGGCTCCTAATTATTTATTATTATATTATACCCTTTAACCAGGAGAAACCCCTGGGGTTATTTAGAACCTATTTTGCAAGGGAGACCTGTCTAGAAATATGTGTGAAAACAGCCTAACTTGATAACGAACGAACCAACGTCGGATACCTTTACTCCCTGTATGACATGTGTAGGAGTGGTTGTAAACAACATAGACTCCGAACATCATAAACAAAACAATGGCTAACACAAACTGTTCGGGAAAATGCACTATCTAACGCATGATTTCGACTTTTATAATGTATAGAGAGATAACATAACAGTTACCAGATAGCATAGCTTGAGCACGTAGCATGGATGTTGTTGTGACTTACCTTCAAAATTATGCAAATACTCCCCCTGCGCAAAGTTACCTCCAGATGACGTAGTTTCAACGGTGTGCTTGTCCGTCCTATGTCGGTATCAGGAGGGTGCAGACTGTGACGCCAATCAACGTATTTTTCCGCCGTCTACCGAACTTCCTGTATCGACTTCCACAGGACTTCTGTTTAAGGGCTAAATGTAGTCCAGATATGGTCGTTGTGGACGTCTCATTTTGGTCCCCTATGGGTGCAGACTGTAACGCCAGACGACGTCTTTTTTTGTCGTCTAATGATCGTCCTGTACTAACGACCAGAGGACCTCTGTGTAAGGGCTAATTGTACTCCAAATGTGGTCATCCCACTGCGCAATGTGACGTTAGAGTGACGTCTTTTCTTTAATATTGACGTCGGTGGGACCAAATGTGGTCGTTTGTGGACGTCTTTTGTAACATCAAATTTAGTATATTCTATAACTTCTATAACTGTAGTCCCATGTTTCAAAAAGGTAGAGGACATTTTTAAAGGATGTTATCTGTACCATGTATTTACATTTATGCATTTGGCAGACGCTTTTATCCACAGTGACTTACATTGCATTACACATTTACATTGCATTACACATTTACATTGGCATTACACTTTTACATTCCTGCTTTCCCTGGGAATCGAACCCATGATCTAGGCGTTGCACTAGGTGGCCGTTACACAAGCGCTAACACTCTACTGTTTGAGCTACAGAAATACACCTTTGCATGCTTGAGACAATCAAATGCAGTTTTTGGAAAACTATCTTAAATAATTATAAATAATCTGTAGCCTATTCATATGTATTAATCATGTTGATAACAACAATGTTGATATTTGTAAATAAAAAAAATATTGATTATTAATCATGTAAATTTCCTGTACCTGTAATAGACGTCCAAATGAGGTCCAAAAACATGACCCAGTTCAACGGTCAAATGTTGAACGATAGCATGACGTCCAAGTTGGGTCATGGTTGGACGTCCAAATAGTGGACCTAGTTTGGACGTCGAATAGATGTCCAGAATTGGTCATGGACTGACGGACCCAATATAGACATGATCTGCATGTTGACGTCTATCCGACGTCCAATGTTTAGTGGGATTGTGGACATCCCATTTTGATACCTTAAAGGGGTCATATAATGCCATTTTTGTAGAAGTTAATATGAATCTTTAGGGTCTAAATGAAAAGTTTGTAATCTACTTTTATTAAAAATTCTCATTAGTTTTTTAAGAAAACACTCATTTTACCTGCTCAAAAACAGCTCTGTGTTCAGCACTCCGTTTAAGTGCATATGCCTTTAAATGATAATGAGCTTCGCTGACTCCGCCCCTCTGTTCTGTGGGCGCTGTAACACAACGCACGTGGAGTGTTAACTTGACAACAGTTGAGGGTTTATTATGGCAGCGGGATTCTCTCTGAGGACGCATCTGTGCAACCGTATCAGTTTGAACCGGAGTCGGACCCGAAACAAGATGACGGCCCCGAAGAAGTTCGACAATTAAGGCTCGAACAGGACGTTTCTGAATGGTTGGTTAACAATGTCACTTTGATCTATTTTTGTATGTACTGGCAGGGTAACGTTAGAGTTGTGAGATACAAACGCTATGTGTTTAACGTTACTAATGTAAGTTATAGGTTAGTTCGTTGACAGATTTATGTTGAAAAACTTTTTTTTTTTTTTTTTTTGTAAATGTAGGCTTGTCAGTGATGCGTGACGTTATCTCAGTGTTAGGTACAACTATCGTGACTGAAACTGACGTGAGGTCATGTCAGTAAGGATTCTAGCAGTAGTTGAAGGATACCTAAGAATTTGCTGTATGTTTATGTTTAGTGCAATACGAAAATATTTTATGTTTTAAGAAAACTTTTAAGTACATCTATAGTTTTGTAACTGCATTGATATTCCTGTTAATATTCCTGTTACGTTAACTGTAACTGCGTAACTTACACAGTTTTTAATAACACAACACCTCTAACGCGTTTTTCATTATAAACGTGGGATTATGCATTGTATTGAGAACGTCGTAACGTTACATAGAACACATGCCGTAATGCACCCTTAGTCTAAACATTAGCCACAATCATCGTGAAGCGTGCAAGGGATTTGCAAAGATTCATATAAAGGTTAATAAATAAAACGTTACACTCACTTCTTCTGGAGGTCCAGCAGAAACACGAATAGTTGGTACCGATTCCTTTTTCAGTAGCAGCTTCTTAGCAAAACCTGATTTATATTGACCCTCGCCTCGTTTAAAAAGCAGTCTGGTGAGAAATGATTTGCGCAAACATGAGCGCATTGACGTTGCTCGTCGTGAATATTTCCTTCATAAACAAAACTCAGCCACTGTGTCTTCAGCGGTTCGGATTTAGGAACATTAAAATGACTGCTGTGTTCCTTATTACACCCAAGAACAGAACACCACAATCGCTTAGACGGCCGCCATTCTGCTCCAGTGTATCAACAATGACGAACTATGATTGACATCTCACTCACGAGCGAGGGCGGGTCTGTGTTGAAACGCTGCTGTCAATCAACAGTCGTGGGAGGGGCGTGCGAGCTTGTGACGTCACAGGCTCGAACGGCTTGATTTGAGGCAGGGGAAAACATATAAGGAGATTAAAACAAAACCACTGGATGGATTTTTATCATTATATGATGGCTGTGTACAGACACTGCCAACACACATTTCAGTACAATCAACTTGTAAAAGTGCAAGTACCATTATATGACCCCTTTAAAGGTGCAGACTGTGACGCCAAATTACGTCTTATTAGTCGTCCAACAAACGTCCTGTATTAACGTCCATAGAATTTCTGCATAAGGGCTAATTATACTTCAAATGTGGTCATTGTGGACGTCCCATTTTGATACCTTAAAGGTGCAGACTATGACGCCAAATTACATCTTATTAATCGTCCAACAAACGTCCTGTATTAACGTCCAAAGGACCTGAGGAGGTGCAGACAGTGCTTTTATACTGCACTGTTCATAACCTTTGTCTCATTTCAACTGTTCCAGTTAATTTTTCTGTTGCCTTATTTGATTGCCTTTCCACCACATAAACTAAGCCAAACAAAGCTACAGGAAATTTAACTGGTACAGAAAACAGGCCCTCCACCTTCTGGAAAGGGCATTAATCAGCATGTCAATGATTAATGCCTCAGTCAATCAAACATTTCCCTACATTCATTGTTCATGTCAATTTCCTGCACCTGAGACGTCCACATGGCGTCAAAGTCTGCACCTTCAGGGAACCAAAATCTGACTTGCAAACATGACATAGAAAATACCTCATTTGGAGGTAACTTTTCAAACCTATATCATGTCAATTTCCTGCACCTGTCTTAGACGTCCACATAACATCCAGAAAATTACCTATTCCGGCGTTCAAATATTGAACATTATATTGACGTCCAGGTGGGGTCATAGTTAGATGTCCAAATAGCGGACCTAGATTGCACGTTACATAAAGGTCAGAAATTGGTCTTGGACCGACTGACGCAATATAGACACGATCTGCCTGTCCAATAGACGTCTGATGTTTAGTGGGCTGAGAGATGTAATATTTAAATCCTTTCTCTCTCTTGCTCTGGGGAGCTGGAGAAAAATCATTTACCAGTCGATGAACATCGTCGACTGTAATGTTCGGCAAATGTCCAAGACATCTGGAGAAATATACATTCTCTACGTCGTCCATCAGGCTACCGGAAACTAGACACCCCATATCGGTTTCGCAACCGGAAGTAGCATATGCTAACGTGCACTATAGCAAAGAACGTATATTTACAAGAAGTGAAAGCCAATAGAACGTTCCATTGCAACACCAGCGCCCAGCAGCAGCGCTACGCTTCCGCCATTTTGGGGTGAAAGCCACTCGGCAGTCATATATTATACATATATTTAGTACAGTGCAGAGGTCATTTTTAGGTTGAAATAATTATGTAAAAAGAGGGGGCAGCGCCAGATAATTTTTAACGCAGGTGCCGAGGGGGTGCTAGATCATTGACAGGGGGAGCTGCGCACTTATAGCCTATTTTGTATACTATTATTAAATGAGCAAAACTTCAATATTTAATATTCAATAATTTTAATTATCACAACTAGAGTTTTAATTTTACTAAATCGAATAAGCACAACATTCAGCATTCAATCAAATGTATTTAAAGATTTATTATTTAAAATGTTATTTCGACATAATATCTCGTTATTTCGACATACATAATATGTGAGTGTGCAACATAATCAGAGAGTAGCCTATTTCTTCTCGTTTGGAATAGTTTCGTTTAAAGATTTAGTTGCAAGCTTTCTATATTTCTCATGTCTGAGGCATATTTCGGTTAATTTATGATGAGATTCGCTCAAGTTCACGAGCAATGCAAGTGACCGCGCCGTATGTCATGATAATATTGTCTGCAATTTTTGCTTATAAATCCAGGTAATTTGTTGATTAATTTTTTTTTTTAATTAAGATACAATTTACACAAAACAAAATTAATTTTAAAGAAGGGCTTTCTACAAAACACAACGTAGGCTAATGACTCAAAATCATGTATGACCCACTTCATGTCTCCCGATATCATATCCTACTCTGTTCACTTTAATCAACATGGGGAAAAACACATTATAATATTTGAACAAATATGAAACTAAATGCGCTTATTTAATGGCTACAACAACACGTAGCCTAGTAGGCATAGGCTAGACTCTCTATTTACAACTATTAGGCCTATATAACAGCAATAGAAATAGCTTTACAGAAAACTTCTTATATCGTATATTAATAACCGTTAAAGCAAGAGTATGTAAACAAAAACACAGCCACTGTACAAAATTGTGGCAATTATAGGATAACGGACACAGCAATGCATCATAAAGATCATGTTTGTAGCATGATCCAGGGGATTAAAACGTACAAAATATATTTCAGGCCAAGTGGAGTTGGTAACTAATAATAGTAGTAAATGTGTAAAGTTGCATAAAATGGAAATATTCAATAATGCAAGAAAAAACTACCTCAAAAAACTGTTATGTGCTCTTGTCCAGTAACTCCCGTTGGAATCTTCATCCCAAAATGGCGGCTGCGCTGCCGAAGCGCCACCTAGTGGCTGCTACCAGAAAAGCATCAGAGTTTCGCCTCTTGTGCTTCTATACTCTTTGACTATAGGCAGTAGCACTCATAGACATAATATAATACATAGATGCCCTATTGGCCGCTTTGGAACGTTGCTGCGATACGTCAACGAGTCCGCCATTTTGCGGAGGGCAAGACTGCACTGTAATCAAGGGTGAGCTGCGTTTTTTTCTGGATAAAAACAAAAACTGTTTTTATATTTATCAACCGATTTCAGTGGTTTGTATGTGGTGTACAAAAAGTTCCATCTCTAGTTATTTAAAATCTCAATAGTTACACTTGCAAAATATTTGTTTTAATAAAGAATGGTCAAAGCTCAGACTTGTCATGTATCTGGCTTTTTATTCTTGGATAAGAATGATGAAGACCCCCATACTGAGATATAATTTAAGTTTTCTTATTGTGGAAAAAGCATTTTCTGTGATTGACCAGATTTGAGCAATAACAAAGATAACTGATGGATCCTTTATGCTAATACATATGTTATGGTACAACTACTGTGGAATGCAGTAAATATAGCCTAACATTTGTGAGATGTAATAGTAAATAGTTTAGTCAATAAAATAAACAAATAGTATACAGCAAATAAAATAGTAATGAATAGTATAATTATATAATATCATACAATAATACAATCATATGCTATTGATAATAGCATATGGTTTATTAATAATACTATATCAATTACAGAATATACACAATAAAAAATAAGTTAAATAGTGACTTATATTTAATATTTAACTCTTTTTGTTAAATTTCAGTTTTATTGATCAGTAATAGCCATTATAAGAGAAGTAGCTTCAGTCAAATATACAGCAGGATACAACATTAAAAAAGCCTAAATATAAAGTTATGAAACTTCACTTTGCCCTCAGCCAAAACGATTTACCAGGGAACCATTTATAGATTAATGAGACCAAAGATCGCCCGTTAGATTTACACAAGACGAATTATATCTCATGTTTAACCACTAGACTAGAGGCATCCGAGCCGGCGGCACACTTCAGCACTGGCCGAGGTAAGGCTGTCCTCTGCGGGCTTAATGATCGCCGAGCGCCCGGTGATCGCATCCTACAACTCCGAAACCGTCAGATTAAATTTTTAAATAGGCGCTATCTTTATAAACAAACCACATATTTAAGCTTTAAACAACTACATTGTCGACTGAAAAAACTATTAAAACTACATTTCGTGACACAATAACAGTAGTATTTTTTAATTTATCCTCTGAACGTTACTATTACTAATTAAATAATGACCAAATACAACCAAAAACAAACGTTCAGTCTTGCCTGTGAAAGATAATTCCTCGAAAGTTGTTTTCAATTGTGTGGCGACTTGTACAGCCCTAAGCAGCGCACAAAACAGGCATTTTTCTCAATTCCCAGTATGAGAGGTATGGGAAAGTTGCCATCCCCAATATGGCGGCGCCGTTGACGTGCGCTCCAGCGGCCAATAGGGCGTCTATGTATTATATTATGTCTATGGTAGCACTCAATAGGGCGTCTACCTATATGATGTCTATGCTGGTGACCCCTGCTGGTCAGAACTGTGTAAATGCAGCGAAAACTCAGTCCAAACATGCATAACACCTTTTACAAACCCATTGTAAACGTTTTATTGAAGGTGTAATCTATTAAATGCAATTAACTAATCATCTAATACCAAACATTTTAAGTGTTTGTAGGCCTAATAGTCTATAGTAGGCCTGTTTTGTTTGTTTAATTGAGAGCTTGCAGAACAAGAGACCATTGACTACAACTCCTCATTTTTATTATAAAAGTGTTGCAAATGCCAACAAACATACAAATTATATCGAGACACTCATGGGTTACACACAGAGATCCTCGCCCCCTAGCGGCGAACCATTGAAATGTCGAAACAGTTCTGACGTAACGAAGCCTCGTTTACTGAAATCACGTGACGTTTGATAGTCGTTCCGAACCGCTGAATTTCATAACAAATATGTACAAATATTTTGACAAGTCCAATGTTATTAACACATCAGTCCGTTTTCCTGTGAACATTGTTTCCTGTTGAGTTCACAGTGCTCTGGTGCATTTCCTTAAAAAACACACCAGATGGAGACTTTTATCAATTAAATCAATATCATGAAAAGAACTCAAAAAAGAAAGGTGTACATATCAGTCAAGGATGTTGATAGAGTTGATTATCTGTTTTTCTCTAATAATAAAGTCACTGGTTTGGAACGACATGAGGGTGAGTAAATTATTAAATCATTTTCATTTTTAGGTGAATTAAGCTTTTAATATTGAGTCAATTTAATAGTCACATGATGGCAGAACCTTACGCACAAAGATAAAACTCTGAATCAAATGCTACAAATAATGAAGATCGCTAAACCCACCAGCCTGAGAACAGTCTTATAGCCTAGCTAACAACATTTTGACAAAATGTGCAGTTACAAAATCTGTTACTGTTTTTTTTTTTTTTTTTTTTTGCTTTGGAATGAATGTTATGTTTAGTCAAACAGCATTAAGAGGCTATTCAGTAGGCCTACTTTATGTAAAATGTTTATGTGTGTGTTAAGACTTGAACGTCCACCCCGTCAAACATTCCTACATGCAAAGTGAAGCAGTCACGTGACTGGAAAGAAAGTGTGGTGTTTCGGGAAATCAATACTTTGAAGCTTCCTGTTTGAAACAATACTAACTTACAGGAATGCCACGTGATATTTGTCCACCCGTCAGGTCAAACCACATTTCTGTAGGCTACAGGTGTAAAGAGAGAGAAAAAGAAAGAGAAAAGGGCTCCGTAAATACACAGTCGGAATCATGAGACTTTAAGAGACTAACTTGAAAATGCTTAATTGATTCATACAATGTTGATGATTGCTAAAGTTAGGAGAACGATTATTTAGAATCCATCAATATCTCACTTCAATCCCCTCAGAATGATCCTGCTGTATTTCTGCTGGGATTTCCAAATAATACTCAAAAGTAAACCAGTCCAAAAGTTAAATGCTGAGAATACAGCATTTAATAATTTATATACATTTAATATAGTTGTTTAGGGAAATCATATGGAGCGTTGAAGCTTCCTGTTTGAAACAATAGCCTACTGACTTACAGGAATGCCATATTTGTCCGTCAGGTCAAACCACATTTCTGTGGTGTAAAGAGAAAGAAAGAGAAAGAGAAAAGGGAGATGTAAATACACAGTCGAAATTTTGAGGCTTTAAGAGTCGAACTTGAAAATGCTTGATTCATACAATTTTGATGATTGGTAAATTAGGAGAACATTTCTTTATCTCTTAATGAATCCAATATCTCACTTCAAACCCCTCAGAATGATCCTGCTGTATTTCTGCTGGGATTTCCAAATAATACTCAAAGTTAAACCAGTCCAAAATGGTTAAATACCTTGCCGAGAATACAAATCTGAAGTTTGTATATAAAGTTTTTAATGTGTGCTACATGTGGTGATTTTCAGCAGTCTCCATAGTCTCAGATAAGGTTGTCATTAGAGGATCCTATGAAAGCGTCACACAGCTGGATCTTCTCATGGGGACAGGTGCATACTCTGTGTGATCCTCTTCTTTAACATTCTGTAAAAAAAAATAAAAAAATAAAAAATAAAAATAAAATACAATCACTAGATATATCTTAAAAAAAAAAAAAAGATTAATCTATATCAGCTGTTCTCGGTGGATTTGGTTTGGGACCCAAATTTTACACTGGACATCAAATAATTACGTCACATAGCAAAATTGTGAATCAAGGGAGTTTTATTCAAATCAAATATTGACATGTAGTAATATTAGCATGAACAGGTTTATATTATGACGCATGGTATATTAGCCTACTAACATAATGCTATTTAAAGCAACCTGGGGCCCAGCATTATATTACCTCTAGCCAAGTAAAGTGTTTCACGAATGAATGAAAAGAAAAAACAAGACGCATGAACCAGAACTGAATTTCATTGTGATGCAGCAGATCCACTCCATCAGTGCATTTTCCCATAGACGGATAATTGCTAGCTGACTGCATGAGGCTACGTTTACACATAGCCGGTATTTAGAGAAACGAATATTCCTTTTCATAAAAATGTATGAGAAACAATTGAGAACAGGCAATATCTGTGTTTGATTTACACTGTAAAAAGTGAATATGGGTGTAAGTTGGATTACTAGAACTATATGAGTCTATTTACTTCGTATTTCTGCTTTCCTAATCGTAATTGATTATTGTACACTCATTCAACTTGAACGCATAGAAATTCACAGACACTCAAATATCTAATTTTCACCCAAAGTATAATTTCCCTAAGGACCCCCGCGTCAGACGTTTTTTTTCTGACGTCATGACGCACGAGCCTGTCTGAAACTTCTGATCAACCGCCATCTTCTTTTTCTCTCCGCACTCGGATGAATAGGTAGGTTGGAAGTTTGTTTTAATTAATATACTCGAATATGCAACTTTTGGACGTGTGTTTTAGTTGTTTATGAGTTAATAAATGTTGTTTGTGTACATACTAACGAAATCGTAATTAACCGAACTTTTGAACGTACGTTTGCGAAATAGCGTTAATGAATATGTTCTATGGATACATTATGTTGTATTTAACTTACTCGTTTGTTTTATAAAAACGTGTTCAGTTTGAATCTTGGGAGTTAGTGTATAAAATAATTTTAAAATTGATGCCTCCTTAACCGTCTGTGCCGCGCAAGATATTGGAAATGCTTTGGGCGGGAAGTGCTCGGGGAGCGGGACAAAATGTTCGAATTTGAATTTCTGAGCCTTTAATATTGAGTTTGCTTTTAAAGTAATGTTTTTCTGTTCTTTTATTTGTCTTAAACGTTAGCTCTGATTTATTCATCGACTTTTTTCGCCCAAAATGATGTTGAAAGTCTTTGATAAAAGTCATTGGGTGCGTCTCAATCAGCTCTAGAGCTTAGGCCTGGGACACACTGGCTGCGTGGCGCAAGCGCCTCAGCTGCGTGGCGTGTCCGTTTTTATTTCGGCTCCCATGTTAACAGGTTAGAGCTTACACACTGCCTGCGCGACACGCGCGTCTCAGGCGCGGCATGAGCCGCGCAGAAAACGCGTGCATGCTAGAAATAGAACCGACGCCTATTTTTCACGCGACACGCAAGCGTGTTGGAAGCGTTTCCAGGCAAAATAGAATAGGAAAAGATGTGTATATGTTATTTTGTACACGAATACATATTAATAAATTACATTTTTGACAAATTTATAGATATAAATATAGGCCTAATTTAAAAATAAACAAATAAATAGGCCTAATTATCAATTTTTCAAATATTGCACCTCTCAATACAGAACGAAATATTCTGTAGTCTATTTTGCTGTCAATACTGCTGTGCTGACAGTGTCTTTATCAGTAGGCTTTATATTTATGCTTAACACGAAGTATAGGGCTTGCACAACTCTCCTCCCATATGTTGAACAAGAGTGATGCGTGTCAGCAGCGCCGCGTCAGACACGCTTCTGATGTGCAAAGACACAGAAAACGCGACGCAGCCGCCACGCAGCTGACACGCAACAGAAACGCCACGCTCACGCCACGCAGCCAGTGTGTACCAGGCCTTAGATTCGATATTTCCCGTCACTATCCTCGGGCCTAGAGAAGAGACGTGGACTCCCACCGCAAGTGCGGCGCGGGACTAGATTTGATGCCCGAGCGCGGGCGGCACTCTGTGTGTGCGAGTTGTGGGAGAATAAAACGACTCGCGGGACTCCCGCAAACTAGAAATATCTATGGATAAAACGTATACAAACTAATACATTTTTAATTGTTTCATCCGCCAGCTCGAGGTGTTTCATTCAGGGAAAAAAATCAGGGTTTTCTTTCGTAGAAAATAGATTTTTTGTTCATTCAAGTGGCTTTAAACGTTATACTTCTTAATTATCAGCAAAAGTTTTTTTTTTTTTTTGCAAAGACAACTCTGCAAAAAGACTGTTAATGGAATAGATGTTAAGTGTGTCAGTAAATGAAATTGCATTGGCACAACAAATATGAACAGTTTGTAATGATTTCTCAAAGTTTGTAATATGAAAAACACTGATGGTGTATAAAATGAATTAATTTTAATAAATATTTGTAAAGCAATTCGAGTCTTGTGTGATTGACCTAGTGAAATTAAGTTGAGAAAATATAATAATTTAAGTTGAGAAAACGTAATGTTTTTAGGTGTTACCAAAAAAAGTATTTTTTTAAGTTGATCCAACTGTAGGAAAACTTAATACATTTAAGTTGGAATGCAGTGAAATTAAGTCAAACTAATGTAAATAATAGGATTGAATGAACTCAAATAGTTTAAGTGTGATTGACTTAGTGAAATGAAGGTTGATCCAACTGTTCACTTTTTACAGTGTAGCCTAGACTGCGGCTGTTTGTGAAGCTCTGTCTGAGTTAGATTGGACAGCCTTTTGACATCAACAACAAAATATATGGGAAGTGTCCTTACCGTTTAGATGTTGATGAATCTATTTATAGTCCAATATTTCACACAATTGGTTAGTTGTTTTTATTAGTTTTGCCCTGCTGTCTGCAACCCTCTCACAACAGACCTGTGACCCATTTATTTGGCCTTGAACCACTGATGTGACTTCCTGATTTCACATAAAGGATTTCACAGAAGATCTAGCCTGTCTGTGCTAGTAATGTGGACAATATTCACAGCATCACTCCACAGCCGTGGTGTAAATGTTGAAATTAACTTGTATTTCATGTGTTTTTTAGTATGGGAAAATAATTGTGTGTAATTGTCCAGCTATGATGGAGAATTAGAAGAGTTTCAGTTGTTTTTGAGTTGCTGCTAACGCTAAAGTGTGGAGCTTGTGCTCAGGATGTGGGCAACTGCATGAAGTGTGTGTGTGTGTGTGTGTGTGTGTGTGTGTGTGTGTGTGTGTGTGTGTGTGTGTGTGTGTGTGTGTGTGTGTGTGTGTGTGTGTGTGTGTGTGTGTGTGTGTGTGTGTGTGTGTGTGTGTGTTTTGCTTTATTATCACTGAGCTAATGCTAGTACTTACAACAGTCTTATCTTACTTGCTCATACATTAAATATAACAACAAACAAAATTATGTTTAGTATTGCTGGCTAGCGAGGGTGTTTGATTTTGACATTGATGGGGACAGACTGTATAAGACTGACTTTTGACCACAAAACCAAAGAAACATAACATGAACATGACATACTATACAAATAATAATAATGTAATGGTCATGAAGTAAATGAAAATCCAAATGTATTACCTATACTATGCAAATGCGGTAACACTTTACTTAAAGGGGTGTGCATAAGACTGACATGACACCTTCATAACCATAATATGACATATGTCATGGATATGAAGTAGGGTTTATGACAACTGTCATTAATTGTCTTTCGCTCAATAACATTTTGAATGCAAATATGACATTGTTGTTTAAGATGTCTTTGTCATGACATCTTGACATTAAATGAAGTTAAACTGTCATGTTTGGTTTTTGACATTGGCTGTCATGAATGAACTGTGTCATTAATATTTTTCGTGACCTCAACTACAGTGGTACAAATTAAATTTGTCATTAAAAAGTTATAATGGCTTCATGACAGCCAATGTCAAAACCAACCACTTGACAGTTTAATGTAATGTTAACCAATAAAGCTAAGTGGTTTCTTAAGTTTGATAATAAATCTGCTATGTCCTGTTTATGACAGGTTGTGTTGTCTTAGTAATGTCAAGTTGTCATGACAAAGACACTGACAGGTTATGATGTATTGGTTCATGTCAAGGTGTCATAACAAATACATCTTAAACAATGCCATATTTGCATTAAAAATATCATAATTGACAGTTAATGACAGTTATCATAAACATGCATAAAACTTCCTTCATATTCATAACATGTGTCATGTCATGATTATGAAGGTGTCATGTTAGTCTTATGCACACCCCTTCAAGTAAAGTGTTACCCTTACAGTTCAGATTCAAATTAGACAAATATACTTTATGTAAATGATATATAAAAGTTATAAACAGAGTTAAAGCATAAAAAGAATCACATGATTAACTTGAACGATTAGCCAAAGCAGTTTCCGTTATCAGCCAGTGATTGACAGATGAACCACACACTCTTATTTCTGTTTTGTTTTAAATTTCAAAGAAAATTCTAAGTTACAGATTTAACCCTGTTTCCGTTAAGTTCTTACTTTAACTTATTCTCAAATGCTGTGAAGGTTACATGAAGTATTTTAACAGGAAACATTACATCAGTGCCTCATGTTGGAAATATTTAATAATATCCCGTGTGAGTGTATTGAGTAATATGTGATTTGAGTAGGTGTTTATTTCTGCTGAAGTGATAGAGACACAGAACATAAACTAATAGTAAATGATCTTACCGATTTCTGTGCTTTTCGTTTGTGGAACATTGGCTCTGTGTAAATGATCGCATCTTCACATGTCTGAACTGTTGAAAAACAACAATTATATCATTACATTTAAAAAGACATTCTTAAAACATTCTTAAATCGTTGACTGGATGGATCTATGACTTGGTTTGGAGTTGCTTTTTAGGCAAAGCAATGAATAATGCAATCTGAAGCATGTATTGCATCATAATGTGGATTGCATCATGTTATTTTTAAAAGTCATGGATGATGCAATCATAATCACTCTGCTGAACAAATCGCCGCGCTATCAGGGCAAACGGAGTCCATTAATGCTCGCAGACTATAGACTATTGCTGGACAGAGACAAGAGATGCTCCATAACGAAAACAACAAGCTCAGAGTTGACGCTGAATAGGAATAAAATATGAACATAATAGTTTTTTGCCTTTAGTTTCATAATACATTTTATTTACAAAATCCTTTAGCTGATTTTTAAAGTGTAACATAAACAGGAAAGCTGGGTATCTTCACAATAGGCTATACAGAGAGACATAAAACGTAAAAAACTTAAATATCTTGGAAACAGTAGCCAATCAGTTGTTCTAACTGTTATATTTGAATTTAGCAGATCAAAATACATAATAATAAGCACATGATATCTCTGAAGCAGACGACTTCTTGTAGACCAGTGTTATTTGGAGTAATTGAGATGGCATTTCTGTACTTCCAGTGTGTTGTGATGCACTTTTTGTGTGAGTGAGACGAGTAAAATGTGCTGTACAGTGTAGTTATTTAGATAACTCAATAACTTCACATATTATTTTGGTTTCTTTCAATGAAAAGGAACTAAAGGGTGTTCACCTTATGATAATAGCGCTATCAGTTGATGGGTTCACAGACAAGGCTAAAGCCTATTTTCAGAACATGCACTAAAATGCATGTTTGAGCTGTTTTAACTGAAAGCATATCTTAAAATATCAGTGTCATTGTTTTGTCTCAAGATGCACACCCATAATGTTTCTTTCCAAGGAATGGTTATGAAAGCAACTTAAATGTCCAAATTGAACTAAGGCCTAATCCTGGCTTAATCTAAACTCTGGCTGTGAAACCAGGGCGGAGGGTATATTTACTACTTATTTAAAAGCAGTGGGTAACACTTGCCTTTTGGGTCAGTTTTTCTGTGTTTCCTACAGATGCAGACGATCACGACTACAGCGACAATCATCAGAGATCCAGCAGAGATCAACACTATCAGAGACACTGAGACTGGAGGAAAACAGAGACAGACATTAGTGTGAGTGAATGCATCAGTGTTACGCACCCTTAGACACAAAGTCTTTAAAGGGGCAACATTGAGGTCGTGATCAGAAGATGGTGTATTTAAGGTGGCAAGAGACGACACAACAAAGTATTATGAAAGAAAATAAAGTACGGTTTATTGTACTTGAAGTGTAAATGCAAAAGATGGACAATAATAATAATAATAATAATGAAGATAAATATACTTGTGGACACCAAGAAAATAAACAAAATATAAACAGATTGAGAGTTCAAAAATAAATAACCCAAGAGAATAAGGACATAAATAGTGAAGCCAAATGAAAGAAAGAAACAAAACAAACTCCGACTATCTAGTCCCAACCTCTTACTAACTAATAACAAAAAGAAAAGAAAAGACAGTAATCTTCAGCGCCAAAGCGCCCTCTCTAACTGTTCTAACTAATAACAAAAACATCCATGGGTGGCGTTCACTTCCTTACCTGGTGTTTGTATACATCGAGTTTGCTAAGTGTTGCTTTGTGTACGTCACGTGACATATTACCTGTCCGAATTTCTCTTGGTAATCTCAGGACACGAATCTCAGAACACACCAACATGGCAGAACACAAAGAAAAACAACAGGACAATGTCGGTAACAGAAAATAAACACAAAGGCGGCAAGCAGAGCGACAGAAAAGAAAGCAAGCTGACATCCGTTCCTCTCCCGCTTCCCTTTAAACTCGAGTGTTGAACTTGATAGGCGGCGGGAGGGAGATGACGTCACGATGTAATGATGATTGACATCTCTCCCAGCCAACAGCAGACGAGTGAGGACGCACACCTAAGAAGGTGATAGCAGAGAAAGAGAAACCAAAAGAAAACACATACGCGGAACCACAGGGACGTAACAATCAGTCTGATCTACAACAGAAGACAGAGATCAGGTCAGTAAATACACACATATATCATCAGTGCTGCTGTACCTGCACATGTGTGACAGAGTGTGTTGATGTCCAGATGTGTGGTCTGGTTGCTGATGGGATTGTTCAGCACACAGCTGTAGGTGTTTTTATCCTGATATTCCACCTCCAGAGGTAGAGAGAGACTGATGCTGAGATCACACACACTGATGCTGGACAATACACTCATTCCTGCGTACCAGGAGAGAGTCGCATCACTCACATTCAACACTGATGAACACACCAGTGAACAATTTGATGCTGATGATGAAGTAGATGATGAACAGTCTCTGCTGATTACAGGAACCGGCAGACGAGCTGAAAGTAAATTAAACTTAGGATAACTCTAATCAAGACACCTCAGAATTCAGTATGTTCAGTGAATGTTTAGTGTGATGAAAGTGAGCGTGTCTTTGATCTCAAACAATAAAATGATTACGGGATGCTCAAACATGTTCCTGGAGGTCCACAGTCCTGCAGAGTTCGGCTCCAACCCTATTAAACACTCCTGAACCAGCTAATAAAGGCCTTCAGACTTCCAAGCTTCCAAGGGTTTTGGAGCTTCGCTTTACAGGACAGTGAACAGGATTGGACATCCATGGATTAAACCTTTCAATATGTTAATCATAAACTAAGAATATCCACTTTTTTTCAATGCCTAATGAGGCTTTGCATGAATTATTGTAGTAACTTCCATTAAACTGTAAACAAATTTTCAAAAACTGGATACAATGAGCTGTTATGGTACTCAACCTTCAAACACTGAACATTTAAAAGCAAATTAAAAGTGCAAAAGCATTCGGACAGACCATGAATGACACCAAAAGCTCGAAGTATATCACTCTAATGATCCCGTATATGTCCGTATTATGGAACATACGTTGCCTTAATGAAAATGATCATTAACTGGAACATTGAGTGATGATATTTAAAAGTGATTTTCGTCAATATGACAAATATTGTATTCACCTGCTTTAGAAACATTCCAGTAAACACTGTTAGGGATTAGAAGTGAAAAGAGGAGACAATTAACTGCATTTTCATGTGAAAACAAACCTGGAAAAGTGAGGATATGGGGAGAAAACCGAGGAATTCATAAGGCATTCCAGAAAATTGTGGTAAAGCTTATATCGTAAATAAAAACGGGAGAAAAGACCACGGATGCATAGTATATGTTGCCTTTTTTTTAGATTTTTACAGTGGAATACAAAGGAATAAGGAAAATATTCAGGAGGAAAATAGTCCAGTGGATGAAAAGAGCTCTTGCCATAGATATTATTGTACCAAACATTACATTATTCTCCTGATGTCTGAAAAAATAACATGAAGAAATTGTACAGCTCATTCAGTCAAACTGATGGATTAGTTTTATTGCTAGCGCAACCTTATGATTTGAAATGATTTGTTTGAGTCTTTTTGAGTGGAATTTCCCCCAAAATGAAGTATCTCCCATAATTCAAAACTGAGTAGATCTCTACTCACCATAGACAGAAACACTGAATGTTTTTGATGACCACTTAATTCCACTTATCTCTAGTTTATAAACTCCAGTATGTTCAGTTCTGGTGTTTGTGATGGTCAGAGATCCAGTTTGATCGTCCAGTTTCAGTCTGTCTCTGAATCTCCCATCAAGAACATCATCAAATGTGGAGAAGACTCGAGTATTAATGCTGATTTTAGCTATCAGAGACTTCTCAGCTCCATATTTCCACAGTATGTCTTCAACTTTTTGTATTTCAATAAGATCAGTGTTTAGAGTAACAGAATCTCCCTCCATCACTGACACTGAATCACCAAACACACCTGGAGAACATGAACATGTTTTGTCACAGATTAATGCTTCTGTTGGTGCAAAGCCTGAAATAATTTTTAGTGTGTAATGTTTAAATGTGAGTCAAATGCAAAGAGCAAATAAAAGGTGTGAAGGTATACGTGTCACTAACCCCTGCAAACCCCCCCCCCCCCCCCCCCCCCCAACCCGACATATACAGTATGTGTGCCTGATCTAAGCTATAATAAGCAATATAAATGTTTATAACTTACCATCACACAAACAGAACAAGACCAGCATGTGAAACATTTTCTTCAACAGCTCAGTGAAAGGTCTGACCTAATAATTTAAACTGATTCAAAACAAACACAATGGAACAGGTTACTGGTGTGTGTGAATCCTCCCCCAACAGTTTGACGACCCTCCTATAGTACACACACACACACACACACACACACACACACACACACACACACACACACACACACACACACACATGGCATGTTGTGTTAATAGATATATGCTCTTCTGTCTCTTATTAAGACTTTAAATGTTCTTAATATCTAATACATTCATTTTTATCATTTAACATTGACAGTTTTTTAAAGGTTATTGTCTTACTAACCATGCAGGGGAGGGAGAGTGTAATATTGTGTAAATCTACCAAAATGTCATGGTTATTAAAAATAAAGATTATTAGTTTTAAAATAGTTGTATATTCATTCAATTGTTGGGTATGACAAAAAAAAAAAATTTATAACAGTCTACCATCTCACATTAACATTTTACTGAAGGGATAGTAGCATACACAGTTCATCTGAGTCAATCTGAAACTGTGTCTGTTTTCTCCAGAAGTGAATGTGGGTTGAACTGTTGGATGGACACACGTCATAAGCGTGAGAGGTGTTGGCCTGTGTTTAGTTTGTGAAGGGCATGTTCACCTTATGAACCTGATCCTACACAGAACAGTTTAAAGTCAAATAAAAACTTTGTTTGACAGAGGTAATATTTCCAACTAATGGAGTTTAGCTTAAACATAATTCAGCCGTCTGTCTTATCACTACTGTGATGAATGCTTAATAATGTTTAAATTAATCCAAATATAGGCTATGCCTCATGCAGTTTTTCTCCATATATTTTATGGGAACTTACTGTTAACCAATAACTAGTTTTTACTGTCGCATTTTTACAATTTTTAACATAAATATGTTCTTATCCTTGTTCCATTACTGTAATGATCTACTTTTGCATAAAACACGCCCGGTCATTTCCATATAAGGGCTTTCCTCATAACTTCTTTATGGCTTTTCCTTCTCGCTATAACGCTCTCTACAGACGTGCCAAGATCTTTATCCTGTTACCTGGAAATATGTCAAAGTTAGACATCTTAAATTACATCTGAATTCAGAGATGTAGACAGAAGAGGAATCTTCCAGTGGAGATATGAGCGACGATGCACCTGTAGGTGTTTCCTATGCGGAAGCCTCAAAGACACAAATAGCTATTTTCCCTTCACATCTGTCACCATAATTGTAACTTACGTTTTCCCTCTGCAGTTGCTTTATTATTATGTATTATGAATTTCTTAAATAACCAAAGTTAGCAACATAACGCAGCTCGACGCTTTGAGTGACGCTCGAGTGATCAAGAAAATTCTCCTCCGTCCTCGTTTCTTATCCTGTATGCCTATTTGAGATATTTCATTGTGTGTTGTTCGATTTAATCTCGACGCCCATTACATTACAAAGAACATAACTTATCTTTCGTGGTTTTCGTTTCACTTTTTCAAATAGCCTACATCAGGAAAGGAGGAACAGAATAAACTTTTCATGAGGAAACGTGTGGGAAATGAACTTTATTTTTATTTTGATCTCTGCGAGTACTATTTTGCTCGACCACGGTAAGATTTTTTTTTTTTGTGAAAGGCCAAATCTCTTTTCTGTTCTACGATTTAAAAAAATACAAAAAACCTGAAAAATGTATTATTAATTTATTTGAATCCATTTGAGTTTTATTTCGACATAAATACATTTATTGTTTATATATTGTAGCCTATTGTATTTCTCTTTTCCCCTACAAGAAAAAAAGCTTGACCAACTCAAGCTTGGTTGAGTTGGCTTAATGCCATTTAAAAAACTGTTCCATTATTCTTCAGGTGTTGGGGGTTTTATATATAGCTATACTGACATTTATGATCTGTAGAAAAAAAAACTCACTACACTATGTATGTTTTGCTTAGTGTTGTCTGGTGTTGGATCAGATGAAGTGTCAGTGTCAGTGATGGAGGGAGATTCAGTCACTCTATACACTGGTGTTAAAACAAACCAACAAGAAAAGATTAAATGGTATTTTAATGACACTCGTATCGCTCAAATCAATGGCGATCTCAGTTGTATCTGTACAGGTGTTCAGTGTAACGAAGGCACTGAGAGATTCAGAGACAGACTGAAGCTGGATCATCAGACTGGATCTCTGACCATTACAAACATCACAGACACAGACTCTGGAGAATATGAACTAAAAATCATCAGCAACAATAACAATGACAGGACCTTTAATGTTTCTATCCATGGTGAGTTTACTGAGTGTTTAAAATCAGGTTATATATGTTCAGCTCATTGTGTTTATTAGCTGAAATATTGTTTTCTTTACAATCACCTGCATCATTAATCAGTTCAGTTTGAATAGAAATTGATTAAATGAATCCCTTTCTTATCATCTGCATACTATTTCATACTCATTGTTCCCTTTTGTGGGAACTCGCCACTGTCATTTCCTGAGGATATAGGACACAGCTCTTGTGGATGAGAGCATGCTTGCTTCTGGTTCAGAGGAACTAGGAGTCAGTAACATTGCATCTAAAGCCGCTTTCCGACCGGAGGGACTTTTGCAGTTCCCCTAACGTTCCTAACCCGATCTTTTTCGCGTGTTCCGACCGGACTAAGTTGGGGATTTTTTAGTTCCTCAGATCGTAGTTCCTATAACTCTTTCAGTATACCTAGTCTAGAGCGAGGACTTTTTTAGTTCCCTTTCCCTAGGTCTACGTTGATTGGCATTAAACCAGCTAATTGCTAATTGCTTGCTAAACTTACCTGTCGTTTTGTTTGCCTACTGCGATCTGCTCTTCTATCTTCTTCCATCATATTACTTAAGATCATATTACGCGGGAGCCTTCGTCTTCTGTGTTTCTCTGTACAGAACTCGAGCATAGTCTTTAAACGCCGCCGTTCGTACTCCGTTATTAAGGTCCCTGTAAGGCAGAACAGGAACATTCCGATAGCCTCCTCCATGCTGGTTTGTTGTTGTTGTTGTTGTATATGGCGCCGCTGCCGCCGCCGTGCTTACGTCACTCCCTTACCCCTCCTATAGTCCCTAATATGGCCACTTGGCCAGTGCGAACGCAAACAGCAAAACAGAGTTTGGGGCAGAGTAGTTCTTAGAACTGTTTAGAAGTGGACAGTTCCTATAAGGGTCATTCCTGGTATCAATCAAAATCAATCAAAACTAACTTTAGCTGGAAAATAACATTATTCAAGAACCGCTATAAATCCAAAATAATCTCTGTTACCTTAAATTATATGTTTATCTCTGTAGAGCTGCTTTGAAACAATCTACATTGTTACAAGGGCTATATAAACGAAGATGACTTGACTTGACAAGACTCTATTCGATTCAGGTGTGCCTCATCGCGCGTCGTCAGTCCTGTTTATTACAGCGCCCCTCTCTCTTACACCTCCTCCAGTCGGGAACCTGGCGAAGAGTGGTGATTTAAGTTATGGGGAATGGGGTAGCGATGATAATAAGGGGGACGCAGCCGGTAGTTCACACAGGTCGTAAGTCCCTGCTCCGATGAGCCTTTCCTTTCTTCCAGACCTGCACAATAAAGCTGGTCGCACACCGAACGCGCAGCTCAGCGCCACGCCACGCCACGTCTAGGACAACTCTCACCTGAAAATCTGATAACATCAGCAATTTTCTGATTTCTTTAAATAAATATAAAACTAAATGTATATTCCAGCACAGGGCTAAGTCCGTATATACATTACTACTATTTGAGACACATAAATGTAAATTTAATATATAACTATGTAAATGGCGCCGTGTGGCGCTGCAGGATTTTGAACACGGTCCAGAGCCGTTGCTGGGCGCCGCGGACAGACGCCGAAAGACGGCGCCGGTGTGTGTACTCTCATAGAGAATAATGTGTTCGAATTTAAAAGACCTGGCGCTGGGTGGCGCGGCGCTGAGCTGCGCGTCCGGTGTGCGACCCCCTTAAGGTGGTGGGTTTGTGGAAGCACCCTTACTTTGCTCGCATAGTTCCTTTAAATTCATGTCACACGATTTTTGTGTTGATGTGTGCGCGCATGGGTTATGGCGAATGCTTTGGGTTGAAGAGAATTTAGCAAGCTATCTCTCCCCAGGGACATTTTAGTCACTGAAGGCAGATAACATCTAGGCTGGTTGGAGAATTGTATGTGGTGGCAGGTCAGTACAATGGTAGTGAATTTTTGGCTTAACCAGTCGAGCATTAAGGAGAGTGAATCTCACCAGATCTTTTGCCACTGCCGTTGAGACAGTGGTGGAGGGTTTCAGGGAATGTGGCTATCACCATGTCAAGGCTCCTCCAAAGTTTGCTGTTCCGTCTCCGAGAACGAGTTGCTCCTGGCTGCTCGTGCATCTCCTCCGAGGAGTTGGGGGGAAATGGTGCCGCATTGGGTGGAAGCTGTAATCAGACCTGAGCTTTGATTTTAAGCAGGAAGGAAAAGACGGGCGATTAAGCTAGATAAAATTTGGGTTCTCACCCCTCTCTTTCCTTCCTGGTTGCTTCAGTCACAATGAAACCTAAATGAATGTCACAATTTGTCACAATGAAGCATATCTATGCTATTCAGTAGAATGGGTGGTGGAGCTGACAGATGAAACTAGGATAAAGCAAAAACATTTTTTGACCTAGGTTTTTATGCAAGGCTGCACTCCTGAAGTTGGCTGCAAGGTTGAGATGGGCAGATGGAGTAACATGATTAGGCCTTTCCTAGTTTTATTCTCTAGGAGTTGAAATGATTTTGCTCCCAGGTGACCCTATTTCTTCCCATTCTACTTGGTTCAGGCTGATTCTCTCTTGTTGGGAGGTTTCCCTAACAAGATCCTTCAGTCAGATGTGTAGTAAACCTCATGAACAGCCCTACGGTGATCAAAAACTCTCAACAGCCAGTCGGTTGAATCAGAAAGGGTTTACACTTTATTTCAAACAGATAAAACTCTTAATCACGGATACCAATGGAGAGACGGATGAGAGAACAGACACACAAAAAGATCCGCAAGGCATCAATCATCTGCACACAATAAGTTTCATGCTTAACACATCACACAGTGTTTTAAACTCAACGGGACACCCCAATCCATAGGCACACGGTGAATAAGTATAGGGCGGAACTCTCTGGTCTCAATTCCCCGACCTCCCTCCCTGGCCCGCTATTCATTACACACTCACAACAGTTCATTCATACAGGAATAAATTAAAAACACTTCCCTCCCTCCGGGTGAAGAAGACCCATCCATATGGGGTAATTAGTGCAGGCAGCCTCCGTATTCACAGCCGCCACCAGACTGCACGCCAGGCGATGTTTACAGTTCAAGTTCATTCAGTCCGTTTGATGTTCGCGTCACAGCAAGCTGCTTTTCTGAGTCTCCGTGGAATGTGGGTGACAGTCCGGTAATCTTCCGAGGTAATTGGTGACACTCTAATAATTCCCCCCCCTCTAACTATCTCTCCCGCCCCCAAGGCAACTAACTACCTAACTATCTTCGTCTCCGGAGGACCTATTGTCCCCGAGAGACAGCCAAGACGCTCTTCAAAGGTCACCACCCCAGAGACTCTCGCTTGCCCCACACCTCTTTTTAAAGTCCCCTTTTTGTCCTTCCACAGGTGAATGCCATCACAGTAGTCACGTGATCGCCCAATGACGACACACTACAGATGTTTACAATAGATGAAATACAAATGTTTATTTGTATTTCAGGTTTTCCTGATACAGTGATGGATAAAATGAAGACAAAGTCAGTGAAGGAGGGAGAATCTGTCACTTTCGATTCTGGTGAAATAAGAAAACCAAATGATATGATGATGTGGTATTTTAATGACACTTTTATTGCTAAAATCTCTGGAGATCTCAGTTATTACTGTACAGATGTTCAGTGTGATGAGAGATTCAGAGACAGACTGAAGCTGGATCATCAGACTGGATCTCTGACCATCACAAACATCACAAACACAGACTCTGGAGAATATAAACTACAGATTATCAGCAACAGATGCTGCATCATAAAGAGCTTTGATGTTGCTCTAATTGGTTAGTATAATTTAGTCATTAATGGCTCACTTCTAGACCCATCAGCCCAGTGCTTCAGTCATTTTCATGGACTATGATTTGTAGCTACATATTTTTGTTGTGGAAAAAAAGGTAGACCTGTATTTATTTTTCATTAACCTAAAATACAGTACAAATAAAATGTTTAGAAACATTACTATTTTTTTATGTTTTTGAAAGAAGCATCTATTGCTCATCAAGCCTGCTTTTATTTGATCAAAATACGTGGGGAAAAAAACAGTAATATTGTGAAATATTATTACAATTTAAAATAATTGTTTTCTATATTAATATACTTTAAAATGTAATTTATTCCTGTGATCAAAGCTGAATTTTCAGCATCATTACGCTAGTCTTCAGTGTCACATGATCCTTCAGAAATCATTATAATATGCTGATTTATTATCAATGTTGGAAACAGTTTATTAATATTTTAATAAATAGCTTAATATTTTTTTGGATCTTGGAATAATTTTTTTTCCCTGGATGCATTGATGAATAAAAAAGTAAAAAAGAACAGCATTTATTCTTAATATAAATATTTTCTAACAATATGAATCTTTACTTTCACCTTTTATCAATTTAACATCCTTGCTGAAAAAAAGTATAATAAAAGTTTTTTTTTTTTTTTTTTAAAGAAAGAAAAAAATGACTGACAACAAACTTTGGAATAGTGTATTGTTACAAAATATTTCTATTTTAAATAAACGCTGTTCCTTTTTTCCCTTTTTATTCATCAAAGAATACTGAAAAAGGTATCATATATATATACAATATACAGGCAATCTCCGCGGGCCCCTCACGCCTCTCATGTGCTGTTGCCATCCGCGCCCCTTTGCGAACGGCTCGGTCCTTCTCCGGAACGGCCAGTCGTTTCCTTTGGGGCGCCAGCTGACGATCAGATGTCGATCGCAGCATCGGAAGGGGAGCTTCACTCCTCTGGAGATGACGACTCGGCTGCGTTGCCCCCTTCGGGGTGTGTAGCGTTGTCCGAGCCGGATCCAGAGTGGGCGGCTATGCTTTCCCGGGCCGCCGAGAAGGTCGGGCTTGTGTGGAATCCTCCACCACGTCCCGAACCGTCTTGGTTGGACGATTGGTTTCTCGGGGCGGGCCGTGCTGGTTCTCAGTGCGCCGCCCCGGTGCCTTTCTTTCCGGAAGTGCATGAGGAGCTTTCTAGGACGTGGAAGGCACCGTATAGTGCCCGAAGCCGTTCTAGTGGCTCCTCCCCCCTCGCCACCCTCGACGGCGGGGCAGCTAAGGGGTATGTGGATATCCCCCCGGTGGAGCGGGCCGTCGCGATGCAATTGTGTCCGGCGTCCGCCTCCTCCTGGCGGGGTAATCCGCGCCTCCCGTCCAAGGCCTGTAAATTTTCGTCCGGTCTAACGGCGAAGGCTTATAAGGCCTGTGGACAGGCTGCTTCCGCCCTCCATGCCATGGCGCTTTTGCAGGTCCACCAGGCCCAGGCGCTCAAAAAAAAAAAAAGAAAAAAATAAAAAGACAAAAAATAAAAAAAGTGGACATGAACGAGGGTGGTTCTGACCCAGAGCTCCTCCGGGAGCTCTGTGTGGCTACTGACCTCGCCCTCCGGGCGACGAAGGAAACCGCACGTTCAGTCGGTCAGGCGATGTCCACCTTGGTGGTCCAGGAGCGCCACCTTTGGCTCAACCTGGCGGACATGAGGGACACCGATAAATATCGGTTCCTGGATGCCCCTCTCTCCCAGGTTGGGTTATTCGGCGATGCGGTCGAGAGCTTCGCCCAACAGTTCTCGGCCGCCCAGAAGCAGACGGAGGCCATCCGACACATCCTGCCCCGGCGGACCGCTGCTGCTCCCACCCGTCCGCCGGCCGCAGTCCCTCCGTCTGCTCGTCGCCGAGGCCGTCCTCCTGCGGCATCCTCCGCTCCCGCTAAGCCTCAGCAACAGCAGCCACCATCCAGGCCTCAGCGTGGAGAAAACCACAGGAAGTCAGCCACGCCTGTCCAGGCCGCTGCCAAACCAGGTGGTAAGCGCAGGTGCAAACGACCCTGAGACGGGCGACCCAGAGGTGGATCAAGTTGCTCTCCAGGAGACAGTGATGGCACCGCTCCTTCCCCCGGTGAAGGGCCGGGTGGAGAATCCTTTGTTTCCTTTTCTTTTTGTCCCACATTTTCAATAAAAGAGCAATTTCTGAAACCTCTGGGTCCCAAGAGAGCGCGCTTGGCGGTCGACGACGCTTTGCCTTGTCACCCCCGAGCCCCTCTTTCATCGCCAGCGAGCAGCAGTGGCTGTGTTCCGGACGCTCTGACACCTCCACACACTCACTCTGCCCTTCGACAGAAGCAGGTACGTGTCGCACCACACACTCAGACCCCACTCCGGGCCGCTATGCCGTCCAAGTCGGGTCCCTGCATTCTGCCGCGCTGCCCCACCCCGGGTACGTCTGTGGTACCGTTGGTTCCGCTTGCGCGGTGTCTGGGAGCCTGGCTAGCGCTTCCCAGCCCGTCTCGCTGGCTCATCCGTACTGTCAGACTCGGCTATGCGATTCAGTTCGCCCGGCGTCCCCCTGTATTCAGGGGCATTTTGTTCACCCGTGTTCTGGCGGACAGTGCCCCTGTGCTCAGGGCAGAGATCGCAGTCCTACTGGCGAAGGACGCAATCGAGCCGGTCCCTCCAGCCGATATGAAGACCGGCTTCTACAGCCCGTACTTCATTGTACCCAAGAAAGGCGGTGGGTTACGGCCAATCTTGGACCTGCGTGTCTTGAACCGGTCCCTTCACAGACAGCCGTTCAAGATGCTTACGCAGAAGAGCATTTTCAAATGCATCCGTCCCCAAGATTGGTTTGCAGCGATCGACCTGAAGGACGCGTACTTTCATGTCTCGATTCTCCCTCGACACAGACCGTTTCTTCGCTTTGCGTTCGAGGGACGGGCATATCAGTACAAAAGTCTTACCCTTCGGGCTGGCCCTGTCGCCCCGTGTCTTCATGAAAGTCGCGGAGGCGGCCATTGCTCCCATGTGCGAGCGTGGTGTACGCATTCTCAACTACCTCGACGACTGGCTTATTCTCGCCCAGTCGAGAGAGCAGTTGTGCGAACACAGGGACATGGTGCTCAGTCACCTCAGCCACCTAGGGCTTCGGGTCAACTGGGAAAAGAGCAAACTCACTCCCTGGCAGAGGATCTCTTTTCTCGGTATGGAGTTGGACTCGATCAACATGACAGCGCGCCTCACCGAGGCCCGCGTCCAGTCAGTGTTGAACTGCGTGAGTACGCTCAAACGCAGAACAGCGGCTCCACTGAAACTGTTTCAGAGGCTCCTGGGGCATATGGCATCTGCAGCCGCGGTAACGCCGCTCGGATTGCTTCATATGAGGCCGCTCCAACACTGGGTCCACGATCGAGTCCCGAGATGGGCGTGGCAGAGCGGCTCGTGCCGGGTCCAAGTGACGCCGCACTGTCGCCAAACTCTCAGCTTGTGGTCGGACCCTTCGTTCCGACCACAACGGAAGGTGCAGGTGTTCCCCTAGAACAAGTGTCCAGGCACTCTGTGGTCACCACGGATGCCTCCGCCACCGGCTGGGGGGCCACGTACAACGGGCATGCAGCTTCAGGTCTGTGGACGGGGCCTCAACTGCATTGGCACATCAACTGCCTCGAGTTGTTAGCAGTACATCTTGCATTGAGCCGCTTCAAAACGCCGCTACAAGGCAAGCATGTGCTAGTCCGTACGGACAGCACTGCGACCGTTACATCAACCGTCAGGGTGGTTTACGCTTCCGCCGCATGTCACAACTCGCCCGCCATCTCCTCCTCTGGAGTCAGAAGCATCTGAGGTCGCTTCGTGCCGTTTATATTCCTGGCCTGCTCAACCGTGCAGCCGACGAGCTCTCACGGCAGCAGGTGCACTTTCGGGACCGCACAGGTAGATCTGTTTGCCGCCCCGGACACGTCTCACTGCCAGTTGTTCTATTCCCTGACCGAGGGGACCCTTGGCACAGATGCTCTGGCACACAGCTGGCCCCCGGGCCTTCGCAAGTATGCGTTTCCCCCAGTGAGCCTTCTTGCACAGACCTTGTGCAAAGTCAGGGAGGAACAGGAGCAGGTTTTGTTAGTTGCGCCGTACTGGCCCAACCGGACCTGGTTCCCCGAACTAGTGCTCCTCGCGACAGCCCCTCCCTGGCCCATTCCTCTGAGAGAGGACCTCTCAGAGACGGGGCACCCTGTGGCACCCGCGTCCAGACCTCTGGAAACTCCATGTCTGGTCCCTGGACGGGACGCGGAGGTTCTAGGTGACCTACCCCCAGCGGTAGTTGACACCATCACTTCCGCTAGAGCCCCCTCTACGAGGCGCCTCTATGCTCTGAAGTGGAACCTATTCGTTGACTGGTGTTCTTCTCACGAGGAGAACCCCCGAACTTCCTCGATCCGAGCCGTGCTACCTTCCTGCAAGATGGGTTGGAGCGAAGGCTGTCTCCCTCCACCCTTAAAGTGTATGTTGCCGCCATTGCCGCACATCACGATGCAGTTGAAGGTAAGTCGTTGGGAAAGCACAACCTGATCGTCAGGTTCCTGAGGGGAGCAAGGAGACTAAATCCTCCTCGCCCACTCTCTATACCCTCTTGGGATTTGTCTCTGGTCCTTTCGGCACTGCAGAGACCACCCTTTGAGCCTTTGCAGTCAGCTGAGTTAAAAATTCTGTCCTGTAAAACAGTACTTCTGGTTGCATTGGCCTCCATCAAGAGGGTAGGGGACCTGCATGCATTTTCGGTCGACGAATCGTGCCTAGAATTCGGCCCGGCTAACTCTCACGTGATCCTGAGACCCCGGCCCGGATACGTGCCCAAGGTTCCTACCACTCCCTTCCGGGACCAGGTTTTGAACCTGCAAGCGCTGCCTTCGGAGGAGGCAGACCCAGCCCTGGCTTTGCTCTGTCCCGTCCGCGCTCTGCGCCTGTACGTGGATAGAACGCAAAGCCTCAGGACCTCAGATCAGCTCTTCGTCTGTTACGGAGGCCAGCAGAAGGGAAAGGCTGTCTCCAAGCAGAGGTTGGCCCACTGGGTAGTGGATGCCATCGCCTTGGCCTACGAAGCCCAAGGCGTGCCTTGCCCGTCTGGGTTGAGAGCTCACTCCACTAGGAGTGTCGCTTCTTCTTGGGCGCTAGCACACGGTGCCTCGCTGACAGATATTTGTAGAGCTGCGGGCTGGGTGACACCTAACACGTTCGCTAGGTTTTATAGCCTACGTGTTGAGCCGGTTTCTTCCTGTGTGCTCGCTTCAACCAGCCGGTAACACCGAAGTTCCCGCTTAGTGTCGGCTTGCTGCGCCACTCCCCTCCACATGGAGCGGATACATGCGCTTTTTGCTCCAGTCGAGTTCCCCACTCAGGCGAACCCTGTAGAGTGCCTCCGCACCCCTTCGGCAGTCGGACGTTGCGGAGCGTCCGACGCCAGGCCTAGTGCTCGTATGCTTGTGTAACTTGTGCTACGCTGGGTTCCATATGTGGTGATCCCTGCGCCGATCCCATATGAGTATTCTTCCACGACCAGCTCCCTGCGGTGAGCCTGTGTCTTTCCCTTGGCAGAGCTCGCTCTGATGTCACTGTCTGGTGTAGCCTCCCCCTTCTCAGGCTGGAGCCACCCCAGTGACATTCCATATGTTGTACTGCCCCTCTGGCCAGTCCATATGTGTATTCTCCACATGTTACCTCCCTTCGGGCAGGATGTGGCTTCCGCAGGGTCCCTCTCCCCTGAGAGGCACGCTTTCCCAGTGTTATTCAAGAGTTCCACTGTGTGGGGTTTAACGGAACAGCAGTGAACTCCCTCTACGCAGGTCTTCCGCCCCAGCCAGTTGGGGGTCTGAGAGTCTTCCGTAGGGCACTGGATGTGGCAGCAACCACCCCGTTTTCCACGGGATCCCCTAACGTCGTCACGTCGACTTCACGTCGAACGTGAGCGATTGAAGGGGAACGTCTCGGTTACTGATGTAACCCTCGTTCCCCGAAGGAGGGAACGGGAGACGTGACGTCCCGCCGCCACAGTTGCTGACCATCGCTGTACGGCCGTCTCTATCTCGGCTCCTCAGCGAAAAACAATGAGTGCGTGCGCCCGCTTCCTGTTTATACCCGCGCTGCGCGGGGCGCTCCCTGAAGTGATCCCCTAACGTCGTCACGTCGACGTCACGTCTCCCGTTCCCTCCTTCGGGGAACGAGGGTTACATCAGTAACCGAGACGTTTACTTTAATCTTCTTCATCACAAACTACAGGAAGAGTCATGGAAATATTTCAATGATTTTCTCAGAAAGTGGGAAAACCCTGAATATCTGAACAATTACATGATGAATGAGCATTTCCTTAATGGTGACCATTATGTATTTTCAGACTGAGCGCTGCAGCATATTACTGATTGCACTGTATCACGTTACTTTTTGTTTAATTTTAAAAAAAATTAAATACATTTTAAATGTGTTGTTTTCTATTACTCATCCTTTACAAGTATTACAATTGTGTATAAAATGTGCTACATAAATAACTTGCCTTGCTTTGATTTTTAAAATGGTTGTTTACAGATCAGAGTAATGACTGTATCTCTCTCTTCATTACAGATTCACATGTAGAAACTCCAGTACTGATTCAACCTTCCGGTGGTAAAAAAAATATAAAAGTGTTTATTATATTGGGGCCGTTACTGGCTGTGGTCGTGGCCACGGTAAATCTCTACAAGAATTATAAACGAATAAGGCTAAAGTGTAAGTAGCAATTAAATTTTCATAGTAATTTTTCAAAGTTGCATGCTTTGCAGCATTGTGTTGTAAAAACATTCCGGCCAAAGTTGCGAATTTAGCCTAACTTGTGCGCAGAATTTAAATATTGCACAAAACAGTTGCGAATTAAGAACTGTTTCCATCCTAGTCGATGAGAATAAAACGGTAACTTCCTGATAAAATAGCAGCAAATATTAATAAATTGATTTGTGACTTGCAGACGAAACACAACAAACACAGTCATGTTATCTAAAAGTTTTTATTTTTTATTTTCATTTATGCGCATGGTGTTTCCATACAATCTTCATCCAGAAGATTTCAGAATCAAAGTCGGCACGGAACGGAAGTTGCGATAAACTTTTCTTCACGATTGTAAATACAAGTGAAACATCTTCTAGAACAACAACAAATGTTGGGCAGGTCTTGATTTTGTCTAGGGAGTTGATTGGACAGTTGTTGTTTGCTATTGGTGGATCTCATGTGATTGGCAGGTGGCCCCGCCCCCGTACTAGTAAACACGCAATCAGAGAAGAAATGTTATTTTGATTAAAGATTAAGAGGCACATTTGAAAATTTAAACAAATAATGATGTGCACGGATAAATGATTTATAATAGGCCTACATACTTTGCATAAAAAATAGGAATTGTTGATTTTTTGATTTCATGGAGAGATCCATCAATTCATGGAGACTGTAGTCTAGAGTAATATTGTTGAAGTTGTTATGGATAGAGAATACATAAAGCATCAGATAATGTGTGTGTTCATGTTCTCTTGTGGTGTGAGTGTGAGTGTGATTCAGTGTAAAAAGGTTTTAAAGATAAACCAAAGAGCAGGTTTATGACAACAAATGATCAGTGTTGGTTTAGTGTTCTTGTTCTAATTTTTCTTTTTTTTTCTTGGTACTGGTGTGGCAGCTGACGTAGAATCTGACAATCTTAAAACAGATACTGAAATACAGAGAGATGATCAAAAACATCCAGAGATCAAACTCCAGAACCACAGACATCAGCATCATCAGAAATGGAAAAAAATCAGTTTTACCTTCTCTGGTGAGTAACTCAAATCTTTCAGTGTAACAGATTCTTAGATCAACACCGTGTGACTCTGTCACAAACTGCTCGGAAACACTAACGCCCATTTCACACATACTCTGCTTGCAGTGCGTATGTGGTGCGTATTTTTTTCCATCCCCAAGTTATTAGGTTAGATTGAGGATCCAAATGCAGCATTTATTAAACTTTAATCCAAAGACTTAGTAGTGTTAATCATTTAAATGAATGACTACGAGTTAATACAAATAGCAGATTAATCATGTGACTGTAGATGTGTGTGTCAGAAAAGTACATCCTGATTTCTGTTAATCGGACAGTCATTGTGTGTATGATTGTAAGATGATTGTGTTGCATTTGTCTTCAGAATTTTTTTTTTTATTGTTGATTTAATGTCTACATCCAGACAGACGTCTTTGACTGTAGTGTCACTTTTTGTTTTAGTTTCTCTTAGCCTAAAACACAGAATTAAAAGCAATAATTTGCAGCACGAAAAACATAAGAACTTTAAATCATCTGTTCATTTCCAATAATCTTTCATTTCAATTATCTGATAAAACAGTTAAACACATTGCACATTTTATTGGTGGAAAGTCTTTACTCATCACTATACATGCAAAAACACTGGTTTCTATTTTAATGTCTTGTGTGTTTTCTTTTAGGTTACTCTGCAAACAGAAGAAATTATTCAGAGACACACACTCATTTACCGAATAGCCTTTCATCAGCTTCAGCATAAAGAGACATAAACACAGTAAAACAAACTCATTTGACAATCCAGCATCAAATTCAACATTTCTCCTTTTTTTGGAGAAGGTATCTGCAAGTTTACATTTTTTTAGTGTATTTATTTTGTTACATCACAACATTGGAAATATTTCTGTTTTAAACCATAAAGCCGAGCCAATGGATATCACACAAGCAGTGTGCATGCAATGCGCAAGAGTTACGCCGGTGAAGAAGTCTTTAATCTCAGTCAATTCACTACAGAAAGTGAAGTTAAAACCGTTTACTTCCGTTGGCCATTGCCGATCCACCCACCGATCTAAATAAATGACTGGATTGCTCATGAAATGCACCGATCCGATTATCGGATATCGGCTCCGATACTGCCATTTTTGTCGGATCGGGTATCGATCAGATGAGGCCGATCCAAATCCGATATTGTGCGTTTACTATTCTGTGATATTGTTAACCCCCACAAACGGCACAAAAACGTTCTAAAGCACCATAAAGTTTCCGTGCACTCTTATTATAAGTGTTCTGAAGCCATTATATAGTATAATGTGAGATAGAAATTAATAATGAAGTCATTAAATTCAAGATCACGTAAACTTTTCCCTCCGCTGCGGCTGTCAGTCATTCTCCATTCAGCATGCAAACAGCACGTCGCGTTCGGGTACGACAGTCAACAATAATAAAACTCTCTCCAAGATGATTCAATGTTAGCTGTTATTATACTTGATCTGTAGATAAAGCTCTATGGTTTCGCATAAAACAACTTTATATTGCTGGACTTTATTGCTGTAACTTAATCATGTTACTTTCTACCGGGTGTCTGTTAGATCACAACACTAGAGAGTCAGAGCACTGTCATTGTTCTTAACGCGGACAGTAACTGAAATTTAAAACTGTTAAAAGAAACCGCTGAATAAACTATTGCATAAGTAGATACTGTATAATACACTACGCATCGATATGTATTTCCTTTGTGCTTTGAACCTTTCAATGCGGACTCGACGCGCTGGCGCTGTGACTCCATGTGGCTTCAAGCGCATCATTCTGCGCTCGAGATGCGCATAAGCTCATCATTCTGCGCTCGAGATGCGCATAAGCTCATCATTCTGCGCTCGAGATGCGCATAAGCGCTTTGTGCGTTCATATCATAGTGCAGTGACGCAATAAAAGAAGATTATTATATGAATAGCTTTTCTTGTTCTGTCCTATCTATTATATGTTGCTGCCTCATTAAACAGCTGTGCTATACATTTAAAACATTTCTCAATTTTATAGTATGGCTATATCTAAAATATCTTTTTGATTTTTGTTATCTTGTTTTTCATTAATGTATTTTACAACAATACAAAGAGCAATGTGTAACGTTTTACCAGATTTATTGTTACACTAATTGTCTCTTATTTGCTCCCCACTAAATGTTTTTTTCACTAAATGTTCAGATTTTATACAATAATTGTGCACTCATGATTTTTCTAGACTACATTTTATTGCTGAATTATCTAGTTTATAATAGCATTTTTTGTCATAGATTATGATCATATTTTTTTTTCTTTATAATGAAGTTGTCTGTATAAAGTAGATTGTGTTTAACACACAAAAGAGTGAATATCAGTTCAACACACAGAGTTATAGAAATTCTACTAAAAACTGTGCTGGTATCGGATCGGTATCGGGTATCGGTCGATACTCAGAATTTTGGGTATCGGATCGGATCGATTCTGAAAAACATGGTATCGGTGCATCCCTACGCCATATTGTTATTCCCTCGCATTTTATTGAATTAATAGCCGTATGATTTTAATGGGAAAACATAACATCTCATAACATCATAACATGACCTAACATCTCAGCATTTTTATATATGAAGTCTCTGTGTACATTGTTACAATGCAAACACCCTAAACATTTATATGGTTATTTGTTTAAAGTCGGGAATAATAAACCTTGGGTTCACTAGCTTATTAAAAGTTACATTCATCTTCATTACAGTAGGGTCAAAGTCACAATAAGTGCCTGTGTAAAAAGCTGATATTATCCATTTAATTTATATAAACAAATAATATTTGTTTTATCACGGAGAACGTAGGCAGTTAGAAATGCATGTTGGTCAAACTCCACTTTTTATAAATTAACTGCAAGCAGACAATGTACTGGCTGACCACAAAATATGTCCACCCTGTCATGGACAAATTCAATCTGATTTAGTTGATGTTACATTAGCACTTGTTTGTTTTACTTTCTATTTTGTTAATAAACCTTGGGTTAAATTCGACGACAGTGTGTGTCCCTTCCTTTGTTGCATCCTTTTGGAGTCACGGGTCGTAACAGAAAGCATCAACTGCAAAGTGTCCAATGTGTAAACAATATGATTTGGAACAATCTACATATTATTCAACACTCAAGACATACGCCGCTACCTGAACTTCATAGCAATTTAAGAACATTGCTAACATGGCAATAGTTTTGTCACAATACCAGATTTCAGTAGTCCCTATACAAGACATAATATGACTGATTGTGTTCACACAAATATCTTGCCAAGATGCGCGCGCTCTTCAATGGACATGTATAAATATGCAAAAGAGCGTTTGAATGCAGCTGCCAATCAAATAACACACAAGTATTGATTTCAAACATTGTAGAAGTTATTACTGGTATTGGTACAGTTATTGGAAGAGACTGGTATTGTTGTGCAGCTAATGTAGTTTTTTTATTTTATTTACAGCCATTTGTTATTTGGCGTTAATACTTCTGGTGATGTGTGTCAGGTGAAATGTTACAGCACACAAATGTGTGATGACTTGATAAAACAATGACCAGTTTTGTACTGTTTTCATAGTGTTTTTATACAGCCTTCATGTATTTCTTCTATTATCGTCTGTGAACAAACATCTATGATTATGTTCTTCAAAAGTATTTGCTTATATATTCTCCTCAACCAGGATTAATTGATGTTAAAATCCATTTTGCAGATAATTTAAATGCATTCAATCATATAAAGCGATCAAGTCTCTTCTGAAAATTTAGACTGAACTGCCTGATTCATATAGATTAGTTTTTATTAACTTTTTGAGACAAAAAAGTGGTAGTTGTGTGGGCTGTCAATAGAAATCTCTCAGATTAAATTTAAAATATCTTCATCTTCATCAGTGTTGTGGCTTAACAAGTAAATTATATCGTTTTCATTTTTGGTTTAACTATCCCTTTATGATAACTTTAGGTTTAGTAAGAAAATGGCTGTTTCTAGGAAATACCCATGTTGCATAACCCGTTGTCTGGACATTTTATCTGGGAATGTCAGCGAAACAAGCACAGACACAATTAGTCATAAACAACTTTCGGTTTGCATCTATTCAGATTAACACAATTTTACTTGTACATTTACACTGACAAAAGCTTTTATTTCCACAGAATCAGGGATGTGTGACTACTGTAAAATGAGGGTCTTTATTTTGCTCTAGTGTGTGTGTTAGTGGCTGGTAAGTGCCTTTTATTTGTTGCAGTGTCTTTTTTGAATGATAATGAAACAAAAAGTGTGAACATGACCCTGTTTGAATTTATTCAGGTTTAATCATGTTTAGCTATTGTTGTTTCAAATATCTATCAATTTAGGACAAAATTGTTATTTTAGGAGGTTTCTGTAACAAATTTACATGTAAAATTGTGTCCTGGTAATTTATTCTGAATCACTATTAATATTTAAGAGAAAATTTGAATTGTTCTGTTAAATCAGTCTAAAACTTTCAATTGCTGATAAATCAGATTCTTTAAATGCAGTAGAAATAAAAGGGCATTGATACTGTACAATAAAAATAATGAATACAAAACGTGAATTTATATGGTGGAAAATAGCAATAAACTGATTTACTGGGTCTAGGGGTTGATAAAACTAACAATGATCTCTGTGTGGGAAGGGGATTTGTGTGAAGAGGTGTGTGTGTGAGTTATGTGTAAGAGCATAAATGTGTAAATAAATGATGTTCTTCTGCTGTTTAATTTCATGTGTTACATTATGAATTTGGTCTTAATCTCATTTTCTGAAGGCAAATTTGTTGCAGCATTTAGACATAAACAATACACAAAAAGTACATGACAATGCATACACCCTTAAGAATCTTATCTAATTTCTTTTCAAAATTGGAAAATTAAATATTTAATTTAAGAGCTCTACAGATGATTAAAAAAAACATTCAAATGGATTTGTTCTAATACTGGATATTCTAAAACGAATGGAAGAGCAGAGTTGAAACTCGTAGTGCTTCCCTTCCCTTTAAAGTAAAAAATATTTTCACAGCACTTTCCTGATATATAATTGTGTTCAGCTTGTAATTGACTTTGTGTCTTCTTCAGGTGTTCATGGTGTTAGTGAACATGAAGTGAATGTGGCAAAGGGAGTTTCAGTCTTTCTAAACACTGGTGTTACAACAGACCAACAAGAAGAGATTATGGTATTATAATGACATTCTCATAGCTGAAGTCACTGGAGATCAGAGTAAGATCTTTACAGATGATCAATGTGATGAAGATACTGAGAGATTCAGAGACAGATGGATCATCAGACTGGATCTCTGACCATCACAAACACCAGAAACACAGACTCTGGAGTTTATCATATACAGATTAACAGCAGCAGCGACAGGGAAACAGATCTTCAAGGTTATTGTCCGGGGTAAATTGAGTGAAAGGCAGGTTATATATGTTTAAATCACATAATAATTTTTGTTATAGTAGTATTGTTCAGATGTTCCTGTAGTAAATTTACAGTTTATACAATTATACAATTTTGTGATCACAATAAGCTATTTTAAATTATTTAAAAAATAATATTCTAATATGGTTGTTTATATACACGTGCATGTGTAAATTGAGTATTGTGTGGGTCAAAAATGGCTCCTTCCAGCATCCATTGGTTTGCATTTCAGGTATTTCTGTTGCAAAACAAAAGAAGATCACGGAGGGAGAATCTGTCACTTTAGACGCTGGTGTAATGAAACAAAATGAAATGGTAAAATGGTATTTTGATGACACTCTCATCGCTCTGGCCACTGGAGATCTCAGTAAGATCTGTACAGATGTTCAGTGGGAGGATAGTAATGACAGATTCAGAGACCGACTGAAGCTGAATTATCGGTTTTCATGGTATCTGATCATCACAAACATGAGTATCACAGACTCTGGACTTTATACTCTAAAGATCAACAAGAGCAGTTTCAGCATCATGAGGAGCGTCCCTGTGACTATTACTGGTGAGTGTCCTTCAATCATTCAGGGCACTTCTCCCTTGAGCAGTTTTATATATATATATATATATATATATATATATATATATATATATATATATATATATATATATATATATATATATATATATATATATATATATATATATATATACACTCACCGGCCACTTTATTAGGTACACCTGTCCAACTGCTCGTTAACACTTAATTTCTAAGCAGCCAATCACATGGCGACAACTCAGTGCATTTAGGCATGTAGACATGGTCAAGACAATCTCCTGCAGTTCAAACCGAGCATCAGTATGGGGAAGAAAGGTGATTTGAGTGACTTTGAACGTGGCATGATTGTTGGTGCCAGAAGGGCTGGTCTGAGTATTTCAGAAACTGCTAATCTACTGGGATTTTCACGCACAACCATCTCTAGGGTTTACAGAGAATGGTCCGAAAAAGAAAAAAACATCCAGTGAGCGGCAGTTCTGTGGGCGGAAATGCCTTGTTGATGCCATAGGTCAGAGGAGAATGGCCAGACTGGTTCGAGCTGATAGAAGGGCAACAGTGACTCAAATAACCACCCGTTACAACCAAGGTGGGCAGAAGAGCATCTCTGAACGCACAGTACGTCGAACTTTGAGGCAGATGGGCTACAGCAGCAGAAGACCACACCGGGTGCCACTCCTTTCAGCTAAGAACAGGAAACTGAGGCTACAATTTGCACAAGCTCATCGAAATTGGACAATAGAAGATTGGAAAAACGTTGCCTGGTCTGATGAGTCTCGATTTCTGCTGCGACATTCGGATGGTAGGGTCAGAATTTGGCGTCTACAACATGAAAGCATGGATCCATCCTGCCTTGTATCAACGGTTCAGGCTGGTGGTGGTGGTGTCATGGTGTGGGGGATGTTTTCTTCACTGAAAAAAGTGAAACTACTGTGTCGTTCATTTAAAGTGAATTTTTATATTGGACTAAAGTGAAAATCACAGTTTCTGATTTAAACCTGTTTTGTTCAGTTTTTCTTAAAGCAAATAACAAACACAAAATAATGATACTTTGAAGCAACCTAAAAAAATTACTGTAATTTGTTACAGCTAAATGTATTAGTTTTTCTCAAGCTATATTTTTGATTTGGTTTAAACTTAAAATTTTAATTTAATATCAATCAAGTCTGCTCAACAAAAAGTTAAAGTAAACCTGAAGAAGTGTTATATTAAGTGATGATTGAGCATTATTGAAGACACCTGATGTTAACAAGCAGAATCACTGAAGGAGAAAAACATAATTTTTAAGTCACCGTTATGGAGATGAGTGGGTGTTTTAGTTGGGCTCTTGACCCTTAAATCAATAACTTTACATTTTGTTTGGCTGCTGTACGTGAGTTATAACAGCCGGATAAACAAACAGAAAAGGTGATCTGATGATGTTGGTTGTGTTTTAACACAATCATTATTTCACAATCATTTGACCTGAATCACTGAGCTCATTTGAGTCCAACTTAGATATACTTTATTAATTATAGCAGGACTGTCCTAGTACAGCATAATATTTAAACCTTTTACAATGTAATCCAAATTTTTTTTTTCCATTTCTCATATACACAATTTTTTTGATTTTTTTTTTAGTTTTTAAACACACAGACATCAAGAATCAGACTGTGAATCTAATCAATGGTGACAATTATAAAGCATGTTGCAGTGCATTCTGGGTACCACCAATCAAAACTCATTCATGGCTCCCATCATGCATTGCTGCATGAATAAATAATGAGCTTGTGTTCAGAGGTGATCTGTTTGTCACCATTGCTGAGATTCATACGCTAATTCTTGATGTCTGTGTGTGCCAACATAAGGGGCTTTGAAGGTTTCTTTTTATTGATTTGATAATTTGGATTTCATTGAACAGTCTAAAAATATATGATGCTGTACAAGGCCAGTGCTGCTATAATTAATAAAGTAAACCTAAATTGGGCTCTACATAAGCTCAGTGACTTCGAGTCAAGTAATTGTGTAAAATTGTTTGTTTTGTTCATCCGGCTGTTATAACTCACGTACAGCAGCAAAACAACATGCAAAGTTAATCATTTAAAGGTCAAGAGCCCAACTAAAACACACACTCATCTCCACAACGGTGACTTAAAAATTATGGTTTTCTCCTTCAGTGATTCTGCTTGTTAACATCAGGTGTCTTCAATAATGCTCAATCATCACTCAATTATTCACTTAATTATCTCATTAACTTTAACACTGCTTCAGTGTTCATTTAACTTTTTGTTGAGCAGAATAACTATTTTGATTGGTATTAAATTAAAATGTAAAGTTTAAACCAAATCAAAAATATAGCTTGAGAAAAACTAATAAATTTAGCTGTAACAAATTACAGTATTTTTTTAGGTTGGTCCAAAGTATCATTTTTTTCAGTGTTGGCACTCTTTGGGCCCCTTGGTACCAATTGAGCATCGTTGCAACGCCACAGCCTACCTGAGTATTGTTGCTGACCATGTCCATCCCTTTATGACCACAATGTACCCAACTTCTGATGGCTACTTTCAGCAGGATAATGCGCCATGTCATAAAGCTGGAATCATCTCAGACTGGTTTCTTGAACATGACAATGAGTTCGCTGTACTCAAATGGCCTCCACAGTCACCAGATCTCAATCCAATAGAGCATCTTTGGGATGTGGTGGAACGGGAGATTCGCATCATGGATGTGCAGCCGACAAATCTGCGGCAACTGTGTGATGCCATCATGTCAATATGGACCAAACTCCCTGAGGAATGCTTCCAGCACCTTGTTGAATCTATGCCACGAAGAATTGAGGCAGTTCTGAAGGCAAAAGGGGGTCCAACCCGTTACTAGCATGGGGTACCTAATAAAGTGGCCGGTGAGTGTTATATATATATATATATATATATATATATATATATATATATATATATATATATATGTATGTAAAACTTTTTGTAAATTGAATATCATTCGTCACCTTCGCATACATGTCAAAGTAACACAATTTTCACCTTGTGTGTTACTCTCACAATCATGACATGTTTTCAAATCATGAAAAGCAAATAAATGTTGTGAAAGTAGTTCACCCAAAAATGAAAATTCTCCTATGACTATATAATTTCAAATTGATACATTCAGAATAATATATATATATATATATATATATATATATATATATATATATATATATATATATATATATATATATATATATATATATATATATATATATATATGGTAGTAAATGTGACCCAAGATTTTGAAGCCCAAAAAAGTGCATTTATCCATCATAAAAAAAAAAAAATCCATACGGCTCAATCCTTCTGAAGCGAAGCGATGTGTTTTATAAGAAAAAACATCCATGTGTAAAACTTTATAAAGAATAATAACCAGCTTCAGTCAAACCTCCATACATTGTCAACTTACAACGGAATGTGTTGCTGTAATTTATAGTAATATTTTCAGAATTACTAAGAAGTCTAAGTCTTGTTTCAAATATTATTCTTTTGAAGTGTTGGTGCTTAATGTAACAATATCTAGTGTAAATGATAAATCATGTTTGAGATTTGCGCTGGCTACTGTATACAGTCCACCAAGGCACCATACAGATTTTATCAAATAATTTTCTGACTTTCTATCAGAGTTAGTACTGGCTGCAGATAAAGTCCTAATTGTTGGTGATTTTAATATACTTGTAGATAATGAAAAAGATGCACTGGGATTGGCATTTAAAGACATTCTACACTCTATTGGAGTTAGACAACACATGTCAGGACTTATTGTTGTAATCATACTCTTGATCTAATATTATCACATGGAATCAATGTTGATGCCGTTGAAATTATGCAGCAGAGCGACGACATCTCAGATCATTTTTTTAAGCTCAAGGAAACTTAATTTAGCCAAAGATGCAAAGCTGACTCTGTGTTACAAATATGTTAGACATATCACTTCTGCCACTAAAGATTGCTTTATTAATAATCTTCTTGATCAGTTTCATCATCTCAGCATCCCAGATAGCTTAGAAGAACTCGGTTTTGTGACAGAAACTCTTAACTCTCTCTTTTCCAGCACTTTAGACACTATTGCTCCTTTGCGCTTAAAGGAGATTAAAGAAAATACTCCAACGCCATGACGAGCACACTCAGGCCTCAGGCCCTTAAGAGAGCAACCAGAAAAATTGAGCGCAACTTGAAGAGAACAAAACTAGAGGTAGGCTATTTAGCATTTCATGGAAAGAGAGCATGATCAAGTCAAGTCAAGCTTTATTAAGATCCCGTATGGGCAATTTGGGTGCAGCACAGATAAACAGACACAAACTGACACATACAATACATCATAATAGCAATAGCAATACACATTAAGAATTTCAAATACAATAAATTCATAAAATATAGAATAAAAAATATAAAAACCTTAATAAATACCTTTAAGACTTATTTAGTAGTCTAATTGCACTCGGAACAAAGGAGAATTTATATCGATTATTTTTAATCTTTGGTAATCGATAACGACGACCTAAGGGCAGCATGGAGAACTCTGAGTATAAGAAGTGTTCACTGTCTAAAATTACAGAGTGTGCTCGACTCAAAACATTTCTGTTGAACAGACTTGTCAAGCATCTTTGCTCTCTGCCTATAATTTTCCCACTGTTTCTGACTAATTTATTTAGTGCATTTTTGTATTTCACACTAAGATTTCCAAACCAGCAGCTAATGGAAAAGGACAACACTGGCTCTATATAAGACTTATAGAACAGTTCCATCAGTGTCTTGTCTATATTAAATGATCTCAATTTTCTAAGACAATAAAGGCGCTGCTGTCCCTTTTTACACAGGGCCTCTGTGTTCAAGTCAAACCGCAATCTTTTATCAATAATTGTCCCCAGATATTTATAGCTTTCCACACATTCCACCTTGTTGTTCTTAATAAATGTGTCTTGGGAAGGATGTGTTTGTGTTCTGAAGTCAATACTCATGTCTTTTGTCTTGGATACATTGAGCTGCAAACAGGCATCATCACACCATTTTACGAAATCATCAACCACTGGACCATGGCAGATTTCATTGTCTTCTAGAAGACTCACAATGACTGTGTCGTCTGCGAATTTTAAAAAATGCCTATTTTTATGTTTACTTATACAATCATTTGTATATAAAATATACAATAAAGGGGACAAGACACATCCTTGAGGAGAACCTGTAGATGTTATCAGGGGGGCTGAGAGACTACCATTTACTCGCACTCTTTGAGTTCGTTCAGTTAAAAAATCTAAGACCCAACCTACCAAGTTAAGATCAAGACCAAAACTAGTAATTAACTTATCTGCTAAAATATGGGGTTGTAGAGAATTAAAAGCAGATGAGAAATCAATAAAAAGAGCTTGGCGTGTTTTTTACTACCCTCTAGATGCTGCAATACCATATTTAGTAGAGTTGCTGTTGCGTCTTCAACACCTCGCTTAGTTCTGTAGGCAAACTGAAGAGGGTCTAACAAATTCTTAGTTTTACCTAACAATTCTTCTTTTACTAATTTCTCAAAGCATTTCATTATAAGGGACGTTAATGCTATTGGCCTAAGGTCATTTAATGTTACAGCATGTGCAGTTTTCGGCACCGGCACTACAGTGGCTTCCTTCCAAAGTTTTGGAACTCTCTGGAGGGCAAGTGATCTTTGAAAGATATTACAAAACACTGGTGCCAATTGTTCTGCACAGACCTTAATCAAACGCCCTCCGATTTTATCTGGACCAGGGCTTTTTCTCACATTACAACCCTTGAAGACTTCCATCACAGACAATTCATCAAAAAAGTTATAAGCACAACCATAACTCATTTTAGATTTCATAGACTCTGTCACAGGACCAAATTCAGGCACATCAAATCGTAGATAAAACTTATTTAAGTCCTCTGCCAACTGACTACTAGAGTCATACCCAGGTAATTGGACTTTCTTGATCTCACACCCTTTAGTTCCGGTTATGAGCGTCATCCCCTTCCAGACAGACCCCAAATTGTTCATGCTCAACTTTTTCTCAAGATTAATTTTGTAATTTAGCTTTGCTTTTCTCGTTTCTATTTTTATTTCCTTCTGCAGTTCAAGTTTTTTGTCCAGATTACCCTCATGAAATGCTCTACATCTTTCATTCATAAGTGCTTTGAGGGAATTTGTGAACCATGGCTTATTGTTTGAGAATATTTTAACAGTCTTACAGGGGATAAGCATCTCTTCACAAAAGGAGATATAATTACTAATGACATCTGTAAGTTCATCTATATTCAAGCAAGAGTCATAAAAAACATCCCAGTCCGTACACTCCAAACATCCCTGCAAGGATGCAGTAGACTCCTCAGACCACAAGCTGATGTTCTTAGTCTGTGGCCGTACTCTTTTTAAAACAGTTTTATACACAGGAACAAGTAGGACAGTATTATGGTCTGATGACCCCACTGGAGGCTGAATCAAAGACTTATATGCATCCTTAATTGATCCATAACAAAGGTCAAGAGTTGTATTATGACGTGTGGGGCAGGACACATATTGATAAAAATTCCGCAAACACTGCTTCATGGAACATTTATTAAAGTCGCCCAGGATCAGGTTTGGAGCATCTGGAGTAATAGATTGCAGTCTATGCACAACACTCCCAAGGGTCTCTGCTGCATTTGCTTCATTTGCTCTCGGATGTATGTAAACCACTGTAACGAAAAGTTGAGGGAATTCGCGGGGCATGTATTGTGGTCTGAGTGATACAGAGAGCAGTTCAAGGTCTTTAGTGCACACACTCTCTCTCACAGTAACAGATCTGCACCATTCTTGGTTGATATATAGACAAACGCCTCCCCCTTGTTTTTTCCCCGTAACTAGAGGACAACGATCCGTGCGAAAGGGAGTACCAAAACCGTTGATAATTACAGAGTTATCAGGGTCGCTACTTTTTAGCCACGACTCAGTAAAAGCCATAATACAGGCATCTTTATAAGCATGTTGAAAACGTACCGTTGCCTGCAGTTCATCAATCTTACTCCTAAGGGACTGGACATTGGCCATGACGATTGACGGGAGAGGAATCCGGTTTAGATGTAGATTTCTCAGCCTCACCCGTACCCCTCCTTTCTTCCCTCTCTTCCGCATTTTCCGAGTGTTACAATCCCGAGTGGTAAAAGATCCCGTATTATTATGAACACCGTTTCCATGCGGCGGGCATTGATCCACAGGATAACGAACATTGAAAGGTTGATGCCACTGAAGAAGAAACTCTCTGCCATACTGGATCCTCACCGGCTGTTCAACAGGTGATGCATCCAGACACGCGAAAAGTAGGAATATAGCCCACAATAGGACAATAAACAGCACATCCATATTGAAAAACTCGTCCCCGTTGGGCGTAGTTGAACAACAAAAGTCCCCTCCCCCCAAAAAATAACTCAGATAAACTTTAAAACAACAAACACGCGACAAACTTTAAAACAACAAACACGCGACAGACAAGTCAGTTTGCTCCTGTTTCTACTGCTGGTCGCCGTGTGCACAGCGCCCCAGATTGCATACAGAGAGCCCTGATTGCATACAGAGAGGCCTTAAAAGCTGGTAGATCTAATTATTTTTCAACCCTTTATTACGAAAATAAACAAAACCCTAGGTATTTATTTGACACAGTGGCTAAACTAACGAAAAACAATCTTCAAGTCCAGATGTTTCCAAGCAGCACAGCAGTAATGCCTTAATGAACTTCTTTACTTAAGATTGATAATATCAGGGAGAAAATTATAACTATGCAACAGTCTACAGTGTTGCATCAGTCAGTGCATTGTAGTCTCCCTGACAAAAAATTCGATTCATTTATTGCTATAGTAGAGGAAGAATTTTCTAAACTCTTTAAATCATCTAAATCGACAACATGTATATTAGACCCTATACCGGTTAAGCTACTGAATGAGATGTCATAGATCCTCTTCTCAAAATCATTAATTCATCTTTGTCATTATAATACTTACCAAAAACTTTTAAGCTGGCTATGATTAAACCGCTTGTTAAAAAAACGCAACTTGATCCTACAGAATTAGTCAATGACAAAGATACTAGAAAAGGCAGTATCTTCACAACTATATGTTCCTTTGTAGAAAGAAATTATATATAGCAAGGATTTTCATTCAGGATTTAGATCGTATCATATTACTGAGACAGCTCTCATTAGAGTCACAAATGATTTGCTCTTTTCATCCGATCGTGGCTGTATCTCGCTACTATTGTTACTATTGTTATAGAATCCCAGATAGCATGGTGACATTGAAACAATGTTGACTCATTGTTGATGCGTCAACGCTAATTGCATTGAATTAACGTTACAAAGTAATGTTGCTTTAGCATCACTCTTGCACCCTCAGTTAATGTTGAAATAATGTTGGGAATTCAACCAAAAACCAATGGTAATATTGATTGAACATTACAAAGTGATATTTTATCAACATCACTTTTGCACCCACAGTTAATGTTGAAACTATGTTGAACAAAAAATCAATGGTAATGCTATTGAATCAACATTACACTATGATTGATTCTACATTACTGTTGTTGAATCAATATTGAAATTAACAAAAATAATCAATGGTAATATTGTTGAATCAACGTTACTATGATGTTGAATCTACATCACTGCTGTTGAATTAACACTGAAATTAACAAAAAATAATCTTTGGTAATATGGTTTGATCAATGTTACAATGTGATGTTGATACTAAATACATTTTGTTGAAAGACTGAAAAGGAATGTCAAACAATGTTGCCATCTGATGTACCAATTAATGTTGAAACAACATTAATATTTCAATCACACTTCAATGGTGCGTCAACAAATTCCTGACCATTTCAAAATTTGTCGAAAACATTTTAAAATATAAATGACACCTTTCCAGCAGTTGAGTCAATTTATTTTATTCAATCAATCAATGACAACAAATATATTAAAATATCATTTTTCTTAAAAAGAAAGGGGAGAGAAATAGGACAAAAGCATTTCAACCTTTAAAAATCAGACTTCAGAAGTCTGATGTCATCATAACTACAGGTCCAGCGGTTCAGGTTTGTAAAAATCTGTCTTGCATCATCAGATACTGCCTCTTTTCCTTTGAGTTCTCTGGAATCTGAAAAAGAAAGCATGATGTTACTCAAGAACGAGTCAATTCATTTGTCATACATACAGTCACATTCAATAATGTTAATATACTAAACACAATATGATTCACTTTTTTTTTAAAGTCACTGAAAAAAAAAATTCTAACTACGATTATAGTATCGTAAAATTCTGTCTATTTATTTCTATGAATGCTTTAATATCAACAGAAAGCGCTAGCAGGGGTGTCGGATTTATCTCCAGTCCCAATTAAACACACCTGAGGCAGATAATCAAGATCATGATCAATGAACACTTCAGGTGCTGGAGCTAAACTCTTCATGAAGAGGAACAAACACCTCTGAGCTATAGACATTAAATATCTCACTTCATTTTCTGTCAAACTACAGCATTCAAATAACACTTTTATCTTGTAGAATAAAAAAGATCTTAGTTTTTTCAATGACAATTTCTTAGTTAGTTCAGCCCGAAATGAAAATTCTGTCATAATTTACTCACCCTCAAGTTGTTCCAAACCTGTATGAGTTTCTTTCTTCTTTTGAACACAAAATAAAATATTTTAAAGAATGTCAGTAACCAGAAAGTTGACGATGGACATTGATTTCCATATAGGAAATAAATACCATGGAAGTCAATGGCTAATATCAACTGTCTGGTTGCCTGGTTGACATTCATACAGGTTTGGAACAACTTGAGGGTAAATAAATGATGACATAATTTTAACTTCAGGCTGAACTATACATTTAAAGCTGCAGATTCACCTTATGTAGACCCTAATCTCTTTAAATATCACAAAATAGCCATGTCAGTCACTTTCTTAATAAACACTAGATGTTTTTTTTGTTATTGTGTTTCAGTGAAAACAAGCTAAACTGAATGGAAATCAGTTATTTCTCAAATTTAATACAGATTCAGGATTATGAATGATTACCTGATTAAACGGTGATAAGATACAGGATATCATCAAGTCCCAGGTCAGGTGATTATACTGTCGACTACAACTCAGTGTATGATCAATGGCTACATTCACACTGCAGGGCTTAATGCTCAATTCCGATTTTTTGAAAAAATCCGATTTTTTTGCTAGGCCGTTCACATTTCCAATTAAATGCGACCTTTAGTGATCTCCTGTGTGAACGTGAAATGACCCAGAAGTGACCCGCATGCGCAGAAGAGTACTCAACGGTCAACGACGTCACTTGCTGTTTGCGGAAGTACCTAAACATGAATGTCAACAGTGGAGCTCGTTTAGCAATATTAAAGTTATTTTCCCAACAGAGCCAGCACAATTACAATCTTTTCGTTTTAAGAAGAAAATTAAGAAGGAGGAGAGCGTTTGAGCGCCTTCGATTAACTCACGGGAAGAGACACGTCTGGTCTGTGGCGGACCATAACAGTGCAACGCGTTGGAGTGTATTGACAGGTGCGTGCTATCGGTGCTATCGTACGATAGCTAACTTGTTTATCTTCTCATTCCCGCCTACTTCAACGCAGAATTATGACGTTTGTCGCATATCAATGGCGTGCGGGTCGCATACATGCGACCTGGCCGTTCAGATTGAGGTCGCATTTCAAAAGATCGGATACGTATCGGATTTGGACCACATACCCAAGTGGCCTGGGTCGCATTTGAAAAGATCGAATCTGTGTCGTTCAGACTGTCATGAAAAGATCGGATACAGGTCGCATAGGGGCAAAAAAATCGGAATTGGGTCGTTTCAGCCTGCAGTGTGAACGTAGCCAATGTCAGCATTATCAGGAGGTGCTTCTTTAATTTGTCCATTTTCATCTGCCTTCACTCCTACTTAAGGAGCAATGTGTTCTGCATGGAAGCACTGACCGATACAAGACATGGGCTATGATAACATTCTTGCTCATGTTCATGTCTCTTGCACCTTAAGAAATCTGTTAAATGACATAACTTTATTCAGGAAATTCCTAATAAACTTTACTAAAGCAAGATGAATTTTTAAGAATGTATAAAAATAGATGCTTTATTCAAACACTTTAATTACTTTGTAATAATTACAGTGAGTAACAACACAAATCAAACAAATAAGCATGCAAAACAAAGGAACAGAGAAATAAGGTAGATGCACCATTGTTTGAAATTGTGTTAGAGAAGTCATGCAAGTATGTCAGGTGATTCAACAAACAAGAGGTCTGTATAGGATGCACCTGTTTTCTCTCTAATGAGGAAGCATTAGACTACTGAGAAGTACACATGCAAAGACAAAATGGGCGTTTACCAATCAGTGGCCAATTTCAAATTACAATACAGGTAAATGTTTTTCAACAGACTTGCTAAAATCATGAAGGCCCACCCCTAAACCAAGCCCACAGTGGATTACAGCAAATCGGGTAAAGCGGTTGATAATGCCCATTGTGGTTTGAAAACGCCCCACTGATCGAGAAACACCCACTAGTGTTCTGCAGAGATACGCCTGAATGATCTTGTGCTCATCAACTACAAATCACTGTTAGTTCAATGTCACTGTCTCCACCCATGTGTGTTGTTGGCTTTCATCAAAATTTCAATGCTGATCCAGCACACTTTAAACATTGAAATGTCAATCTTAACCAAAATGATGGTTTAGATCAAAACTCAACATTGTATCAATGTCACCATGCTATCTGGGATCTGATTATTGGACAAAAAAACTTCCTCACATAATAACCTAGAATACTGTCTAACACTTGATGGCTTCTCTGTCAAGTCCTCGTTGTCGGTTAGGAACCTGGGTGTGCTCTTTGATAACAATCTTTCATTTGAAAGTCACGTCTAGCATCTGTAAAACCGCAGATTACTAAATTACATCATATGCTCTCAATGAAAAATGCAAAACAATTAGTTTATGCGTTCATGACATCAAGGCTAGATTATTGTAATTGTCACAGTTCTGTCACCCTTGTCTGGGTTTTCTCTTGGTTTTGTGACAGAGCTGTGACACTCCCGGTTTGTCAAGTGTTTGTATTAGTCTGGTCTGTTGTGAGCACATGGCTGTCATGTTATTTCCTTGTGCCATGTGCTCTCCTGTCAATTGTCAAACCCTGCCCATCTTGTTATCTCGTTATTGTTTAATGTCCCTCACTTGCCTGCCTCGTTACCTTCCTTTCTTTGTTCCCTATTTAGTCTCCTTTGTGTTTGCAGTCCTGTGCTGATTCGTTGTCTATGTTCCCTCGTGTTCTTCTTGATGCCTGCCAGTTATCTTCTGTTTTCCCCCCACGGGGTTGTTTTGTTTGTAAGTTTGTTTTGTTTATTTAATAAATTCCTTTAACGCACATGAATCCTCGCTTCCTGTTTTACCCCTGCCGTGACAAAACGAACCAGCCAAAGATGAGGATTCAGCGGAAGGATTCACACCAGCGGCCAGTCCCTCCTATTTTTTGCCTGCAGTACGAGCGGATCGTTGACTTCACCGCCTTGAGTTCCCTTCGTCAAAAGGGAACGAATGTGAGAGACTTTGCGCTTAAATTCAGTTCCGCTGCAGAGGGGCTGGGGCTGGGTGAGACCGCCCTTAAGGACCTTTTTAACTATGCCCTTGAGGAGCCCATCGATGTGTGGGCAATGGCAGGACTGGACCGCTTAACGTTCTGTGAGGCAGACTACAGCGGTCCCAGTGGACCTCAGAGAACCTGCAGCGGTTCCAGAGGCGGAAGGCTTGGCACCCCTACCTCGCCATCAGACACGGCGGAGGAAGCAGGCGCCAACTATCGCTGTCGTCCTGGAGGCTGTCTTCGAGCAGCCTGTTGTCGTCCCGGAGGCCGTCCCCAAGCAGCCTGCTGTCGTCCCGGAGGTTCCGACTTGTTTTGTTTGTAAGTTTGTTTTGTTTATTTAATAAATTACTTTAACGCACATGAATCCTCACTTCCTGTTTTACCCATGCCGTGACAGTAATGCTCTACTGGGTGGTTGCCCTGCACACTTAATAAACAAACTACAGCTGGTCCAAAACGCAGCAGCTCGAGTTCTTACCAGAACCAGGAAGTATGACCATATTAGTCCAGTTCTGTCAACACTGCATTGGCTCCCTATTAAACATTGTATACATTTTAAAATATTGCTGATTACTTACAAAGCACTAAATGGTTTAGCTCCCCAGTACTTGAGTGAGCTCTTAACGCATTATAGTCCTTTACGTCTATTGCGATCTCAAAATTCCAGCCAGTTGGTAATACCTAGAATATCAAAATCGACTGCTGGCGGTAGATCCTTTTTCTTATTTAGCACCAAAACTTTGGAACAGTCTTCCTACCATTGTCCGGGAAGCAGACACACTCTGTCAGTTCAAAGCTAGACTAAAAACGCATCCCTTTGAACTAGCATACACATATACATTGTGTATCTTGGTCAGTTAACCATTCACACCTGTTTCTGTTCTCCCTCATTAGTTCCCTTATAAAGTCTCCCTGTTCTGTTCAGTCCACTGTCTGTGATTTGTATATGTTACCCCGAGAGTACTCTTCGTCATCCTGGAATAAATATCACTTATTTGGATTATCTTCGTCTTCGTTTGCGCTCTTGTTATCCGCCTTGTTAGCAGCGTGACAGAATCACTGACCGCAAAAAAAAGAAGGGAAAATTTGGTGACATTTTGGCAGCTCTATTGTTTTCGTTTTTTTTTATGGATATCCCCGCTGTCCTCCTGTGTCTTTTTGGAAGTTGCTCACTACCCGGACAACTGCCTCTGCACTTTCTTCCATGTGAGCTTAAACACCACGTGCAGAACACAGTCGTCTGGAGAAGGTCGACATGGGAATTTTGCTGCATTTGTGGAGGGGGTGCTGGCGAGCTGTAACTCTCCATTCACCGTCTGCCTCGGAGAAGAGGATCTTGCCAGCCCCACTCCGGACCCAGATCCCGGCCAACAACCACCCCGCTGCATGGATCGCTCGCACGGAATCGCCGCGACTGACGAGCCATCACAGAGAGGAGCGACAGAGCTGAAGATCACCACGGAGCCAGAGTCCGTGCGCCTGACGAAGTGCGTGAGCAGGCTACAGCGTTCGTGAGGGAGTGTACAGTGGATAGCGAGTGCGTGGAAGGAAGCCCTGCCCACTGTACCACCACTGAGAATGAACCGAGGCTCTGCTCAGTGGAATTGGACATAATGGACTTCTGTACTGAGATACCCTGTCTTCTGCCATCACATGTTTTATCTGTCTGTCCAGAACTGTCTGTCAGTCCCATATTCTCACCTAGCCTCCCTCTCCCACCTCATCCCATCATCTATTCCTCATCTCCACCTCGGCTGCTTCCTATCAGCCCCTCAACTCACCCTCATTTCACCACCACTGATGTGGGCTCCTGCTCCGCCTCCGTCAGTCGGCCCCCTGGAGTCATCAACCATTTCTCCACCATGGCTCCTCCCTCCATCAGCTCCACCATGGGCTACCTGCCTTGCTGCTGCCTTGGTCTCACTTTGCTCCTCCTGCTCCAGTCCTGTCTCCTCCTTGGCTCCTCCCACCATCTGCTCCACCCTGGTCCCTACTTCCTGGTCCTCTGTTGGCCCACCTATGGTGCGAGGTCGTGCCTTCCGGGAGGAGGAAGTACTGTAACAGTTATGTCTTCCTTTAGTTTGTCTTGTCTTGTTCATTTCCCCTCATTGTGTATCTTGATTAGTTAACCATTCACACCTGTTTCTGTTCTCCCTCATTAGTTCCCTTATAAAGTCTTGCTGTTCAGTCCACTGTCTGTGATTTGTATATGTTACCCTGTGAGTACTCTTCATCTTCCTGGAATAAATATCACTTATTTGGATTATCTTTGTCTTCGTTTGCTCTCTTGTTATCCGCCTTGTTAGCAGGGTGACTCATACGTCACGCAAGAAGTTGTGCTACTGCCTTAAGTTGGTTATTATGGTTTATAAAGTTTTAAATATGGATATTTTTCTTACAAAAACCCATTGCTTTGCTTCAGAGGGTTTTTATTAACCCACTGAGTCACGTGTATTATTTTTATGGTGGGTGGATGCACATTTTCAGGCTTTAAAATCTTGTGCCCTATTCACTACCATTATAAAGCTTGGAAGAGCAAAGAGCATTTTTTTTTAAATATACTGTAACTTTGATTGTGTTTGTCTGAAAGAAGATAGTCATATATATGTAGGATGGCTTGAGAGTGAGTGAATCAAGAGATACATTTTATTTTTGGGTGAACTAACATGAAACATTTATGAAATATTTGTTTTTCCTGGGCTGATGTTTACCATTGAGCTCACAGTAACGTGATGATGTTTTGAGCTTCTGTTATTCAAAAACCCACCAGATGGTGCCATTTACTTAAACAGTCTCATTCAACGGATGACTAAATCAGTTGCATTCCAGTAATAATGACTGTCTGTCTTTAAAAATTCCAGTTCCAAGTCTGATACCCGCTGCTGTTGCTACTGCTGTTCTGGTCTGGGCTGTTTGTTCCTGTTGCACGGATCTTCTAAGTCAGAAATGTGAACATTAGAAACAGACAATTTAACACAATGGAAATAGATTTATAGTGGGGAAATCTTTTTTTAAAGAAAACAAAAATATGTATTTCCTTCTAATTCACCAAATAAATAATGTGTTTAATTGAGTATGTTGTTGTTATTGTTGAAACAGATGACAGGTTCCAGCACAGCGATCGGGAGGAATTTCATTTTCACTGAATCTGTCTCTGACATCTGAAAGTGGAATTTGAGTTTCCTCAATGTCTGGTCTCATTCAGATATCATTACATACAAAAGTGCACTTCTATTTTATGGATTAAGTTCAAATGAATTGATACAATTATTAATACTATTATTATTATCAGTAGTGGTATTCATTCTATAATTGTTTATTAATACAGGGTATATAGATATGATTCTGTTTTAGGGTCAGGTTGTGACAAATGTGAGAATGGTTTTCTTTTTTGTTGTTTATTATTATCAATGCAAATTAACAAATAAATGAAGTATAACAATATAAGCAAAGCAATATAACAGTCAATATGACGGGGTATATTACAATGTTTTATATTTTTGATGATTTGAAAAATAGTAGTATTGTTTTGTATTATTTTTGCATATGCAATTGTATTTTTGTATGTAGTCTGGTACTTATGTATGTTAATGTACATATATTGGTTTTTAAACTATTGAGGAATATGCACTTTCAAATTATTTTTAAGACTGGAGTAATGATGCTGAAAATTTACAGGAATATAAATCACATGAATACATTACATTTTTACAATATTCACATAGAAACCAGATATTAACCCTTGTACGATATTCTTTTTTAATGTACATCCACGACGTGCGTGGTCTCCAGAAAACCCCAGAATATAAAATGTGATTTTGTAACTTAATAATGTATATTTTTTTAATTGATTTTTATGTAAAATGTGTTTACTCCACAAGGGATGTGTTGTGACATCGGCCCTTCATTCTGGGTGTGTTTTCTTCATTGTAACTGAATTGTTTTTGACAATCATGAAACAAAAAGCTATTTCTCCCACTGATGTCTATGAAAAAAATAGTTTTACATTTATTTTATATAAAATTTTAAAATACCTTAATTACTTATCAAATTAATACCAGGAGACAGGATAAAAAAACTGTCAATTAGACAAAAGTCAGATAAAACTACCAGAAATTTCTGTCCCCTCACTTCTGAAATGATGGCTACTCCCCTGCTTCAGAATCTTCCTGTATATTTGTTTCTCTCCATTGTAATGTAACTTATTTCATCAAGAGTTTAATCATGTTACGAGGCCTGGATAGGTAAGAAAGTTACGTTGCATACAATGCAACACGTAGGGTCTACCATTGTATTGGAACATTAGGGGTGCACCCCTAGAGATTAGTTATGGTGTCACAGACGTTAAATCAAAATATGTACGATTTTTGTATTAAAATAAAAACCATTTGCACAGTGTTATACATTTATTTTAAGTGTGTTCTTATATTATCCTAAATGTTTCAGAGAATTTGTAAATTCAGAGAAATTCACAATTTAAAATAGTGCCCGTCCCTTGTAACTCGTCGCCTGTCAATTACCGGTATGTAATATCCGCGTTATCCCTGGTTTCCGCTTGTATTGCCTTAGTAACCATGGCAACATTTTGGACCATGGCAATCAGACTTTGGGACAAATGGAGAACTAAAACGAGGATCAATATCGGCGTGGCGTTTTTGAGATGCCGAGAGCTCCACGTCCGTGACAAACTTGGACTTGACAGAGTCAAGCACGTACTTTATTAGAAAGGTGAGCAAATGTACATTAAAAAATCTATTTTATATAGCTCAAGCTCAACATGATGAAATGTTAGAATATGATCAGTATGTTTTATGTTGATCAGTATTACATGAACAGTTGATGCTGGCTGTCAACGCCTTGATATTTTTTGTATGGGACTTATAGTAGACTTATAAACCCAGGTTCCTGCACTTTTTGACTAATGAATGTATAATACTTCTGTTGTTGTTCATGGTTACTTCATACTTACTTCTTTTTAGATTATTTGCATTTTTAACATACCAGTCTGGCACCACCAGCACAAACAAAACAGAAAAATCATGTGAGCCATCTTCTGATCTTAGACTATCTGGTAAAAATACTTGAGCTGTTAATGTGGTGTGTGAATCCTCCCACACAGTGTATATGTACAGGGTCATTATGAATGATAAATGCAGTGGTGTGCACAGACCACAATTCAATTTCACATTCTAGTGCACCTTTAAGTTTATCAAGTGACGATAATACTTTTTATGCGCAAAACCCCCCAAAATAACGAGTTTATTCAACTATTCATTTCTTTCTCTGTGGGTCTCGAGTGAGTTTGTGTAGTGTCACACGCATCACATGATCAGCGTCGGCCAATAGTGAGCCTACGTGTGACGTACACTGACGTGTTTGCGTACGGTATTACACTACGCGAACTCACCTTGTCTATGGAAAGAGAAGACTTTATAAAATTCACATACAAAGCCGTCTGGACCTGGTGCTTTGCCCGACAGGAAAGACTTGATGCCTAAGATATCCGCTTCAGAAAATGCGCATTCTAGATCTTCTTTTGCAATTTTATCTGACTGGGGAAGATTAAGACTATCAAAAAAAGATTCATAATCCTCTTGACTGACGTTGCATTTTGAGGAATAAAGATCAGAGTAAAAATCCCTAAAGGATTCATTAATTTCTTCTGGATTGCTTACAATCTCAGCTGTGTTTGACTTAATTTGATGAATTGTTTGCTTTGCTTGTTCACCCCTTAACTGTCTCGCTAATACAGTTTCTGGCTTATCACCTAATTCAAAGTGTTTTTGTTTCAGTTTAAGTAAGAGATTCTCAATTATTTTGCCCAAGATCGAATTATATTCATATTTTAAATTCAGCATCTTATTATAATCTTATAATAATCTTATTGTAACGGAGTGAGGCGGTTGAGGTGTGATCTGGGAACCGGACTGGGCAGGGCCAAGAGCCGGGGGAACGAAGCAAAGCCAGTGGTGTCCTCCCTGATGGACCCACTACCGCTTTCCTTTCATTTTGTTTGTTTGTTTATTTCTTCATTAATATTTCATTCATTAATAGTTGCGTATACATTGATCATTCACCAGTTCCTTCCCTAACCTTGAACTCTGCTGCAATCAATATCTGGACGGACTGTCATAGTTGACTCATTTATGGCAGAAACTAGTTTATGCCACATTCGACCGCTCCAGTAAGTGTTGTTGCATCTGCCATCTTGAAATGGTCAAGATTTCAAATGATCCAATGATCCAATTCCCAGATAACAAAACAAAAAACAAACAAACAAATTTTAAAATCCCAAAGAAATGGGGAAAACCTTTCACAAATGAGTAGCTGGTGTGTGTGTTTACATGTATGAACTCAACATTGCTGGTTTTTAAACAATGGTAACATTTTAATGTCACATACTATACCTTTGTCTTTTTGTATTGTGTTAATGATCAACTAAATCCTATGAGTATCTACGGATTCATTCATATGTATAACTATGGTTGCTGATGCAGTCCATTTGCTCTTGAGTGTTTAAACTGGCTTCTACCTTCCTCGTTTGCATTTCCCCGTCACCAGGTGGGGTTTGTTTTGTTTTTTGCTCTCTCTCTTTCTGTTTGCAGGGTTGAGATAAGCGGTATATGTGGTTACCGATGAATCAACTGATAAAAGGTTATGTGGTTGTCGCTTGAGGCTTGTCAAACACCAGTTTTTGTGTATTCATTAGTTATTTATTATTTTGGTCTTTTTCTATTTCTTTTCCTGTTTTGATGTTTTTTGTTTAATTAATTTATGTATTACCTTAATAAATAAAGATCTACTTTTGGGTTAATTTAATTTGCGTGTGTCCTCTGTTAAAACTGACTGTTTCCATAATTACCTCAACCAGACGGGCATTATGACCAAGATTTCCTCCTCAACACAAAGACAGTCTCCACTACTACTGTAGGTGGTTTTATTGTTGCTGTTACTGGAAAAGACTGGCATAATTATGTTGCTAATATTTATGGTTTAAACAGTTACATTAACCCTTACTTATCTACCTTCATCAGAAAACACTTTCCAGCAGCTACACTGAAACTGAAACCAGCTTTAATAAGCTTGAAATATCATTTATTTATTTTAATGTTGGGGAAACATTCAGGTATTTATTGTTCAATGTATGTAACTGGACTCATGTATGAGACAGTCTGTGTTAAATGTTGCTGCGTTAAACCTGTGAAATACTTATGGAGGATTGTTACAGCCATAATAACACACATGTGTGTGTATTGATAAAACAATGCAATTAAACTTGTAAATATTCATACATTAGGTAGTTAGATCTTTATGTTCATGGTTGAAGTGTGCAAAAAAGGAAGTTCACCTGAAGTTGTTAACAAACATCTGTGAAATTTAAGAGGTGCTGATTCATTCTATCAGTTTATCTGTTGATGTGAGGAGATGAAGACCTGTCGTGTTATTTAACTTTTTCTCCATCTTGTGTCTTTTTCAGTTTTATTGAGCTGTGATTGTTGAGTGTGATTTGTTTTTTAACAGATGGAATTATTGCATTTTGCTGATATTATTTTATTTTGCTGTAAATTTTGCTTATATCTTTCAACTTTAAAACGGTATCCCTTTGTTCTTTGGCAGTAATGTTGATCCATTGTTCCTATTTTCAGATGTTTCTTTTGTCTGGTGCTCATTGTAAATATAGTATATAAAATAATGATATTATATGCTAAACTCCTCTTAAAAGCTTTTATCACCGATCTAAATAAGATCCTCTTATCATAAATCAATAAGAACTGGACATTATTTTTTTTTTTTTTTAAATAAGCTGTTTTAGTGAGACAAATATTGTTTCTCTTGTAATCTGAGCAGATTTTTTTTTCGAATTTGTCACAGTCGGATACATGTGGATTATGGCAGTGTACAGAGATACAGTTGGTTAAGATGGGTTTACTTTCTTCAAGAAAGTAGGCCCATCTAAACCAACTGTATCTCTGTACTGTAAAGTTTCTTCCACCACCTCAAAAACATCAAAATGTAGACATAAATATATGAATAAATGTAAAAATAAATAAATGCATAAATAAGTATATTAGGAAAAAATACAATTATACATAAATACAAATTATTTTTGTTTGTGTTTTGTTATTTTTTGTATTGCATTTCTTAATATTTTTATTTGTATATTTATTTATGTATTTGTTTTTATTTTTTCGTATATTTATTTATTTTTATGTCAGCTTTGGCATTCCATAGTTGTGTACACTCCAGACAGAGCACTTCACGGTTAGGCCAACATTGCCACAGTGTCTGGTTTGTGTTCCCTGGGTTTGTTGTCACTAGAGGTCCTCGTTCTCACGATGTCTTTCACGTTTGACTTCATTTCCCAGCATTCTGTCTGTCACTCATCAGTTCATTGCACTCAGCTGTTTCCCATCACCTTGTTAGTTCTGTGTGTATATATACCCTGTCTGTTTTAGTGTTTGTCACGGATTTGTTGTTATTCATCACACCACATCTGAGGTCTGTTTCTGCTTGATTTGTTTTATGTTTTTGGATCATGTATTTGGGATTATGACCCCTGCCTGGACTGGTTGATGAGTTTTGGATTTCCCTTAATAAATACTACTGCACTATTGGATTTTACCTTGTCTTTGTGAGTGTGGATCGTGACAAACATAAATGAACTAAATTAAAGTACAATAAGATACACAGTACAAAATAGGCAACAGAATGTAACAATAATAATGTAAATAAATTATTAATATTATTCACAATTTTTTTCTTCCCAAAAATACTATTAAATAAAAGTGAATTTCCATATGCATTTTGCTATAAATATATATTTTAGTTGAGTTTCTGGGCAATGCTATTCATGAACCACTAAATTAAACTAACAGAGAAAAACACAATTTCAGACATTACAATAACAACACATGAGAGTGTAAAAGCATGAAACTAAAGTTAAAACATTGGCAGAGAATTAATGCGAACTATGAGGTGTGAATCATGGCTCGTATCATTTATTCCAGTATTCCACGGTATTTGATCATGGATTTTTGGGTAAATTTTCATACACAGCCTCCTTCTTTGATTTCTGCAAGGAAAAATGCAGTCATATTAAAAAAAAAAAAAAAAAAACAACCACACAAAAGTAACCTTTTTGACCAGTCATAGTTTTAAGATTTTAAAATTGTAATTTATTGTATGTAGCCTATTGTTTAATGATCACTGTTGCACAATGTATAATCTATATTTTTATCTGGATGATAGTCTGTATTTTCTAGTGTTTATTCCACGAATCACAGCTCTACTATTACTATCTCTCTCTCTCTGATTGATGTTGTGGTCAGATAGAGATGTGATTGATTGTGGTTGTATAAACAATTCTAATTTGGGTGTCCTGTCAATAGATCAAGAAAAAGCATTCGATAGTGTGGACCATGACTATCTGTGTTAAAGAGAATCGAACTGGAATCGGTAATCAATTTATTGATCTTGTGAACTCACGTCAGAAGCCCACACAGAATAAAATGAATAGGCCTAGTTGAATAAAGTCGTTATTTATTATTTATTTATTTTTGCGCACAAAAAGTATTTTCATCGCTTGATAAACTTAAGATTGACCCACTGTAGTCACTTGGACTATTTTAAGGATTGCTTTAATAACTTTTCTGGGCCGGCAGATGCAATTACCTAGCAGCAGTGAGCCAGCTCTCAGATTTCATCAAAAATATCTTTTTATTCAGAAGATGAACGAAAGTCTTACGGGGTTGGAACAACATGAGGGTGAGTAATTACTGACAGAATTTTCATTTTTGGGTAAACTAACCCTTTAAGGCATATTACTCACAATAGCTTGAATCAGACTGACTGCAACAACTTCTTGCAACAATGGGCGTCATAAATTATCTTACCATTTTTGTTTTTTGTTGACAGGATGCTGAATTATTTCGGTCTTCCTCCCGGGTCTGAACTGCATTAACAATAATCACAGATACAGTATGTTAAAACAACAATGTTTTTTAATCCTATGTTGAAATTTGTACCTTTAAAAAAGAGAAATATTTTGACTTATGCATTCATTGCTTACTCTCCTGACCTGTTTTTCTACATTTCCTGCAGATGCAGAAGATCCCAGCGACTGCAACAACAATCAACAGAGATCCACCAGCAGCAGCAGAGATCAACACTATCAGAGACACTGAGTCTGGTTGTGAAGTAGACTGACCGTCCCGTTCTGAAATGATAAAGAACGAAGTGTGTCAGTCTGATCTACAACAGAGATCAGGTCAGTAAACACACACATGTATGATCAGTGCTGTGGTACCTGCACATGTGTGACAGAGTGTGTTGATGTCCAGATGTGTGGTCTGGTTGCTGATGGGATTGTTCAGCACACAGCTGTAGGTGTTTTTATCCTGATATTCCACCTCCAGAGGTAGAGAGAGACTGATGCTGAGATCACACACACTGATGCTGGACAATACACTCATTCCTGCGTACCAGGAGAGAGTCGCATCACTCACACTCAACACTGATGAACACACCAATGAACAATTTGGTGATGAACAGTTTGAAGAGTTTCTGCTGATGACAGGAACAGGCAGACGAGCTGGAAAACGAGAGAATAAATAGAAATCTGAATAGGTCAACAAAACTGTATTTTCAGCTCAATGTGTTGATTGAATGTTTAGTGTCATGGCGGTGTTTCTGTCATCTCAAACTACAAAATGAATAAACATTTCAATATGTAAATAGTTTAGTAATATTCGGGTTTCAGTGCCAGTTAATCTCAATTTACAGCATTTGTGGAATAATGTTGATTACCACAAAAAATCATTTACATTTGCCCCTATTCATCAAGTACACTCTAAAAAATGCAGGGTTAAAAAATAACCCAACCTTAACCACGCCGCTGGGTCACTATTGGACAGAACACGCGCTGGGTTGGTTTGACCCAAGTGCTGGGTTTGTCCATTTAACCCATATTGTTGGGTCATTCATTTGACCCAACCAGTGGGTGAAATTGACCATCTTGCTGGGTTAAGTCTTACTCATGTGCTGGGTTATTTCCTGTCTCATTGCCTTATTAAAATTAGTAACAAATAATTAGTAAAATAATTATTGTCTCTGTAATACAATAAACCAGAGAGGCCACTGTATATGTGATTTCAATCATTTATTTATATATATTTTTTTTTAATTTTTAATACATCTCTGTAATATTTTTTTGTATACAATTATTACAATTATACAATGTATACTCATTTTAAGGTAAAAAAAAACATAACGGTTCATTAAGTAAGGTCTTTATACACCACTGAAAACATAGTTATGTATATGATATTGCATTTCTGTTAACAGATCCTCCTAAATTTTACACATTGCAACTTTAAAAGTCATTAAACAACTCATTTGAACTCTTATACGATTATGATTTCATTTATTAAGATGTGTTGATTTATTAAGAAAAACAACAAACATTTCAATTGTGACTAAATATCACAGGGTTTTCCTCAAATTTGACAGAGGACGACTCTTTTCCATAAATTTGATACACTGCTTCGTGTATTTAACATGAAAAACAAAATAAGGCTTTGAAACAAAGATCACCAGCCTCCAGCAAAGACTCGGTCTCGATGGCGTGGCCTGGAACAATGGCAAAGGTCTGACGTGTCCCCCTCGTCACATCCCTGATGCTCCAGTCATTTTGTAAATATGCATCCATGTTGGTCCTCTCCTGTTGATTACACACAATCACTTAGAGTGTTGCAATATAACTGACATGCAAGTTAAACGTTTTTTGTGAAAGTATTTATATTTTTTTATTGCAAACATTACCAAATATGGCCAAATATGTTGCAAACAGAGATTGCACCTTTAAATATTCTAAACCTAAATTACTTTCATAGTTATCAAGCATATCAAACGTCAACCCTTATTGAAGTAGAAACACTCAAGCAAAACTTACAGGTTGCATGTTAAGGACCTCTGTGCCTCTGTGGTGGGTCTGACGCCCTCTCCTCCTCTCCTGTAACTTAGATGGG
>CM070838.1:7512916-7584632 GCA_036326025.1 Chrosomus eos | reverse complement strand
AATGTATGTCTTTCAGAAATGTTTTTCGTGTTTGCAAGTACTCCGTGAATCCTTACATTATTTTTGCAACACCGGCAAAGATCGTTAACACTCATTATTTTTTTTATACTTTTTCCAGAGTTTGTGCAGTTGAGTTCTGTTGATAACTATGCGTTGCTAAACATACGTCACTTACTGAGTTGCTCTGATTGGTTGTAGGTCTATTCAATTGAGTGCAGAGTTGTTGTTTTTTCCTGGTTCGGTTAAGACACACCTCATAATCAAAGCCCTATGGCATACCTGTCAACACTCCCGTTTTTCCCGGGTTTCTTCCGTTTTTTAGCCCTATCTCCCGGACCCCTCCCGGTTTGTTATTTCTCCCGGGAAACTCCTGTAATTTGCATGGCCCAAACTCCTTTATGAATAATCGGACCAATATGTTTGTCTAATGTTGACCAGTTGCCAGATTGTATTAAATGCATTATATTGACACAATCCACAGATCATTTACAATTTCAACCCGTTTGTCACCTCAACCTGGCAACCTATAACCCAGTTGCGCTGCTGCGCAGTCGCGACTCGCGGAAAGTTTAACCCGAAAGTGAGCCGATAGACATGATGGCAGGTGAAGGTGGTGTCCCCGCAATGAAACTGAAGTAGGCTACAGTTTGTAACGCGTTGCTCCAGGAAGATTAGGGATAGCTCACAACTGAAGTTATTGCATGCAGAGGCCAGACAGACTCACGGTGGCGATTGGCATCTCACAACTCGCACTTTATCTCCAAATTGAACTCGTGTAGCCTAACTGTCTGTCACACGTTTACCGTCCACATCATTACTTAATAAACAAAATAAGATAAAAATTAGCATCAAACTGAAATTACCCAAATATGTTCGCATAGACAGTAAAAGGGGTGTTCGAGACTTCGAGGCCCTGCCAACAGTTCAACAGGGAACGCACAGCTCTTAAAGGGGCCACACCTTATTTCCACTCGTTACAAGTTTTACATGTACCCCCCGTGTCGGAGAAAACTCCCGGATTTTGAAAACCAATGGTTGACAGGTATGCCCTATGGAGCAGTATATGAGTATGACGAAGTCAGGCTAGTATTTCAGATGAACAGAGACCAGACCTTTAAAATCCAATTTTTGAAGTCAGATTAGCGCCATCTGTTGAGAGAAAATAAAATCAAACATGTCCTTTCATGGTGTGGCCACTATATGCCTGTATAGCTCTCTATGGAGAGGCTTGTGAATTCTCTAGTTGTTTTTGGACAAAATTACTTACTTTTAAGATGTGGATTTGAATGTATTTTTTGGAAATTCTCAAATAATACTTTTTGCCATGGTTTATACAAAAAAATTAAATACATTTGATGTGAAGTGTGTGTACACGTTTTTGCATTATTACTACAGTCAAACCTGAATGCAGAAAAAGCATTTTGTTAAAGGGTAACATTACAATTCAATAAAATAATAAAAAAATAAACAGTAATGCTTTTTCACAGCTTATTATTATTATTTATATTATTATATGTTATTATTATTAAGCATATTAATTTATTATTATTTTTAAACATTATATTAATTATTATTTTAATAATTGTAATAATAATTATATATATTATATATATATATATATATATATATATAAATTATAATAATTAATTATGTTATGTTTTTCACTATTAAATTTTTTTTTCATTGTGGCTGGTTTGTAGAGAATTTGAGTTTGTCAATTTCCCATTCATGTGTGTGTGTGGGTGGGTGGGTCTGTTTTGCACTCTTGGTGTTTTAGAGTGTCACACCTTCATTGTTGAACACTATTTTCTGCATCGTGGCCGATTTGTAGATTGTACACACAAAAATTCTCTGACTTTTTGTGTTTTTGTCAATTTCCCATTAATTTCCTATGGTCGGTCATTTTTGACCGAAGAGCACAAGTGTGACTATTTTTTTTATGACCACTTATTCTGCTCGGATCGTGACCTCAATTTTTTGTACCTAATTTTTTTACCTAATGCCATAACATTCACCAAGTTTCGTAACATTACGATGAAACTGTGATTTTTTTAAAATTCTAAACGAAAAATGTTTCGGTCAGAAATGACCGAAGAGCACCCATTAGATTTAATGTGCAAAAACAACTATTTTTTTCTGGATGTTATCTTTTTTGCTTTTACTTTTTTTTTTTTTTTTAACAGTACAGAAGAAGATATTCACTGGTGAAACAGTCAAAACAATCAAAAACACCAATAACTCCAATAAATAAACATTTTTTACAGTTTGAGTTTGTGTAACTAAAACTTCAATCGTTCTCATCACTGTAACTGTCACTGTCACTACTGTTACTGTCACGTTTTGGGTTTTGTTTCTTGTTTTTGTCATGTTTCTCTGTCTTGTTAATGTAATTCCCTGTTTGTCATGTGATCCTGCCATGTGTCTTGGTCAGTTCTTATCGTTGCACTACGGTAGTTGTTCCGTTCCCGAGTGTTCCTGTTCCTGAGTCTCAGTCTGAGTTTGTATTTGTGAAGTTTTGAGTTTATTTAATAAAAGACTGCTGTACTCGGATCCTGTTTCCTCTGCTTCACCCAAACAGTAACCTTCTGTGAATCTGTATTTTCTTACAGGATGATGATGCAGACAATAACCCACTACCTGATCCCAATGACATTCGTTTGGAGGAAATGGAACCATTAAATCAGACTCAGGCCGAGGCTCTCAATAAAACAAGGGACACTGAAGAGAATTAGGAAAAGATGGAGAGAAGAGGATCAGCTGAAACTCTAATCACTCACAGAGTAATAGCGCTGCATCACTATTCCAAGATTTCAGCAGTCGGCACCAATAAAAGTAAACATTTCACCTTTTACATAACAAATGAACGAGTTCAAATTTTCATATAATTAGATAGAGTAAATGTTTATGTGTATTTGGCGTGCTGTCCGGGGGAGAGGCTCTGAGCTCGGGATTTGACCCAGAGTATTCCCCCGGTGGCAGGAATAGTTAGAACTAGAAGTGTGGAGAAGAGGTGGAGGGATGCTGATATGTGTGTATATATATATAGCAGTAGATCAGCGAGAGCTTGATGTTTCTCAGTGTCTAGAGGTTTATTACAGCTGTTATAGACACAAACAGCGAGACATTTTTCTGTTTCTTGTCATTTGCACTATAATGCTGATCTGGTTTGACATCTCAGTTATTTTCTCCCGTCTGTTTACATCCTCTTATAACTGATAAAACTGATTTTTACAATTACCTCAACAAGACGGGCATTATGACCAAGATTTTCCTCCTCAACACAAAGACAGTCTCCACTACTGATACTGTGTCTGGTTTTACTGGTATTTTTGCTGTTACTGGAAATGGCTGGTATTCTTATGTTGCTAATATTTATGGTTTAAACAGTTACATTAACCCTTACTTATCTACCTTCATCAGAAAACACTCTCCAGCAGCGACTGAAACCAAAACCAGCTTTAATAAGCTTGAAATATCATTTATTTATTTTAATGTTGGGGAAACATTCAGGTATTTATTGTTCAATGCCTGTAACTGGACTTATATATAGCATACAGTCTGTGGTAAATGTTGCTGCGTTAAACCTGTGAAATACTTAATGGAGGAGTGTTACAGCCATAATAACACACACATGTGTGTATACTTGATAAAACAATACAATTAAACTTGTATATCTTCATACATTAGGTATATAGATATTTATCTTCATCGTTAAAATGTGCAAAAATGAAGTTAACCTGAAGTTGTGAACAAATATCTGTGAAATGTTTATGAGGTGCTGATTCATTCTTTCATTTTATTGATAGATATATTTTATTGATTTCATGATATATGAAGCCCTTTCGTGTTGTTTAACTTTTTCTCCATCTCGTATCTTTTTCAGTTCTATTAAGCTGTGATTGAGTTTTTTTTTTTTTTTTAATCATGGAATTAATGTATTTTACTGATGTTTGTGTTAGAATATTATGACTGTTTATTGGATACGATTGTCTTCACTTTAATACTGTTTTTCCAGTCTAGCCTTCAGCTTTAGACTTGCGGTATCTATTTTTTTCTTTGGCAGCAATCTTGATCCCTTGTTCCTATTTTTGGATTTTTCTTTTTGTCTGGTGCTCAATGTAAATATATAAATCAATAGAGGTGTTTCATGATTTTTATTTATGTCAGGTAAATATGTTAAGAAAAGCCATTTAAGTGTCAAATCTAATATATGCTATACTCCTCTCGAAAGCTTTTATCACAGATCTAATCATAAATCAATAAGAACTGGACATGAATGTTGTTGTTTTCCTAACACAAAGGTTTAAATAAGCTGTTTTAATGAGACCAATATTGTGTTTCTTGCATTCTGGGCAGAATATTTCCTTATCTTTACATCAGCCAAGGGAAAAAGTGACTTGAAGTAAAACCCACAAAACCTTGTTTCTGAAACAAGCAAATAAACGTGACAAATCTTTGTATGTTTATGTTATAAATATTATTAAAAACATATGATTCATTCAAAACATCTGGAATCTAAGCGTCTCTAAAATATTTTTTTATCAGAAATATCTAAGCTAATATTGAATCATCTAGTTCTAGGAATTTCATCACTGATGCACTACTTTCACTAGCAACTTTATTATGGTTTCTATGTCTTGTAAAGTCATGATGGATGGACTGAGTTTGTTTTGCTCTGTTCTCTCTCTCTCTCTCTCTCTACTGTTCATTTTTTTCTTTGTGCTGCTGTTCTAGTTATTGATCACATACACCCAGTCAAAGAAGCACAGCAAGCAGAGATATGTGGACTCATTCTCTTCTGCAGGTCCCAGACAGTTTTCCGACTGTTGCTTTGATGTTCATCAGTTGATCTTCAGTGTTTGCTGTGTAAGGCGGCTGCCAATAAATCTGGGATACCCCTCGAGGGTAGAAGAATGAACATTTAAACTCTATCTTGCATATGTAACAGCAACACCCAAGACGCACCACACAGTGCAGCTCATGTCTCACTTTTACATTCTTTTAAATGATAATGATTTTAAATGTATTTCCTCTGTAAAAGTCAATTGGAGCAAAAGTGAAGCTCTACTAGAGGGAAATTGGAGTGGAGATATTCCCACTTTACCTGGAGGATTGATTTGGAAAAGTGGAGGTTTAAAATACCTTGGTCTCTAACTAGGAAATGAAAACTTGCTTATGTGGACCCTCCAAATGGACTCCTTGTAAATATTCAAAGAGAACTGGTGAACTTTATTTTGGGACAAGTATCATTGGACTCCTCCAAGCATTATGTTTTTGCCCAAAAAAAGAAGATGGAGGTTTAAGGTCTGGTTAATCTCACAAGCAGAAGAGCCACTTACTGTCTCCAATATATACAGAAACTCGTAATGTGACCTTATTCACTTATGTGGAGACCAATGGCTCTAAGCATTTTGAGAATAGTGGGCAATATGGAAGAAGATTTAACATTGTTTTTAATGGATCATAAAAGATTGACTTTTACTGGAATTCCTCCTTGTTATCAAAACTTATTTAAAGAGTGGGTCATCAGTGGGTGGAAGCAGCAACTTCTCTGTATTGGTTGTTGGAAGAACCAGTTGTATTTGGAGCTAGGTTTGACACTTCAGTTGAAGATTGTCCTGGTCTAACAGATTTGTTATGTTGTAAAAAGCATTTTAAGCAAAAAAAAAAAAAAAAAAACATCATAAATGATTCAGGATATAATTTATTAAGAGCTGACAAAGTTCCTATCCTTTAAGGAGTTCGATCAATACGTTTCGCAAAGAAGTTTTTTGATAAATTAACTATACATTTAACTGTTGAAGAGAAGACACTATTAGAAGATTTTGGAGCAGGGAATTTAATTTTCAAAACACGTGTTGCTTAGAGGCGAGGTTGTGTGGAGTTTGGAACTATTCTTTTTGGCAAAACAGCAAAAAGAGATTCCAGATAAACCCTCTTCTCGTGTGATATCTATATCATATTATGCCATTGAAGGGTGTGGATTTTGGAATTTGATTTATGTACAAATTGTGTTCTTCATTCCATAATGTTTGAAGAAAGATCAAACATTGCTTAAATGTGTAATGAATGATTATAATCAAGGTGTTAATCAATATTTTACCTTCTAAATATCACATGAGTTGAATGACTTCTCTGGACTTATTAGATTTTACTTTGTTATAGAAGTTACCGGTGTGATTACTGACATGTTCTTTTCATGTATTCGTTAATGTCTGTATTTGATATGAATGCAGTAACAGTGCTTGCTCATTAGGCTTCCAGAAATGAAATATGTAAAGATGTTTTGTTTTGTTAAGAAATGTCTTCCACATGTGTAAATATATTACTTCTGTTTTCATAGGGTACCCTAACCCTATGTCAGTCATATATGTTATATTTAAGTCACAGAGGTCATTGAAGTCTATAGTTTATAGTCCATTTCTCAGTTAAAACCTTATTTTCCAGTTAGACTAAAGTGTAGCTCTCCTTGAGAGAAAGAACGCATTATCTTGATGTTTTGAGAGGACTAAATTATAATAATAATAATAATAATAATAATTCATTACATTTATATAAGCGCTTTTCTGGACACTCAAAGCGCTTTACATAGAAGGGGGGATCTCCTCAACCACCACCAATGTACAGCATCCACCTGGATGATGCGACGGCAGCCATATTGCGCCAGAACGCGCACCACACACCAGCTTACTGGTGGAGAGGAGACAGTGATGAAGCCAATCAGTATATATGGGGATGATTAGGAGGCCATGATGGACAGAGGCCAAGGGGCAAATTTGGCCAGGATGCCGGGGTTACACCCCTACTCTTTCGAAAGACATCCTGGGATTTTTTGTGACCACAGAGAGTCAGGACCTCGGTTTAACGTCTCATCCGAAGGACGGTGCTATTTTGACAGTATAGTGTCCCCATCACTATACTGGGGTGTTAGGACCCACACAGACCACAGGGATAGCGCCCTCTGCTGGCTTCTCTAACACCTCTTCCAGCAGCAACCTGGTTTTCTCAGAAGGTCTCCCATCCAGGTACTAACCAGGCTCAGCCCTGCTTGGCTGAGCAGACTCTCCTGTTTATAGTTAGAGCCTGGCCAAATCCAACCTTGGAAAAGCTGTGTGTCTGTGTGTGTGTTAGTCTTTTTGGTTACAGGTGAAGGAACTACTGGCATTATTGGAGATTGAGTGAATTGTTAATCTGTGACCTGGAAGGCAATGACTAGCCTTCAGGGTCCGAGTGTCAGCCACATAATCAATGAAGATGCTTCAGTCTATCTATATATGTGTAGGAAATTTCTCTGTTTATCTATTTCTTAGGATAGCTTAGACCTTGGTAGACCTTAGACCAGAGGAAATGGTATGACGACTGTGATCTTTGTAACTGTAAGCGGGGTTACAAACTCCTGTGTAAACTCACGTGTGAAGTCTTGAAGCTGGTGAAACTGCAAACTATCTTCAGTAAATCTTTGCTTTCATTTATTATAATTCTTTATATATATATATATATATATATATATATATATATATATATATATATATATATATATATATATATATTCTTCATTATAGATTGTTTGGTTCTTCGACGCTCATCCTGGACTTGCTGTCATAGCAACAGGTGCGCAAGCTTGAACACGAGCAGCTTATTTTATCTTATCCACCTTTTTCCTGGTTAGCGAATTTACCCATGATTCATAGCGGGTTTGAACCGGAATCCGGTTGTCCTTTTCCGGTTCTAAGCTTTATGAAGATTGCGCCGCTTGCTCAGAACGCCGCAGTGATGTGCTGATTAGAAAATATGTGAAATAAATAAGTAGGGCTGCCCCTGCCCGTGCACGACTGAAGTTGGGTTGGAAGTTATGTATTCTATATGGGAGAGAATACTAAACCATAATGAGCGTTTTCGTAATATTGCCTATTCTGCATCACAACGCGCTTGCCACAATAAAAAAAACGGCAAAAGTAATGATTATGCATTAAACATTTGAATTGTTTATTAATAACTAGTGTTTTCTGTAAGTATCGACTGCAAAGATAAATTTGATGATGCTGACTCGCCATCTTCGCAGTAGTGAACGCGCCTAGAGAGAAATGCACCTACATTTTGCACCTAATACGAATTAACCTACATAAGCAGAGAGCAGCCCATTTCTGCTCGTTTTTAATTATTTTGTTTAAAAGTACACATTTCAAGCTTTCTATAGATATACTTCTCATGTATGTGAGGCAAGTAGCCTAACTTATACGCTGAGTTTCGTTTATTAATAAGACGCGCTATATTTGTCATATGTCATATTTATTATTCTAGGCAATTTGTGGATAAAACATTGATACAAATGAAGATACATTTTTTACTAAACGAATTTCACTTTACAGAAAGGCTTTCTACAAAACAAAACTTAATAAGTGGTCAAAATCATGTCTGAGCCATTCCAAATGTTTTCCGATATATTGGGCATTATGATCATATCTGACTCATCTCATGCGGTTCCCTTTTCATATAATCATCATAGATGAAAAATAAACAAATAAATAAAAAACATTATATTGTGAAACTTAAATATAAAAAGTATGTTTAGTTTTTTTTTTTAATATATTTATTATATTTATTTAAAAATATGTAGGCTATGTGTGCGTGATGTGATGGAGGGGTGCTATTTTCGAATAATAATTGAATAATACCCAGCGATCTTCGAATATTATTTTTGCTTGAAATGCCCATCCATACTGGTAATGTATTACACCTTTTTCGTTGGATGCTTCAGTTTTAGCGCAGCTAACCAAAAACGTCTACTCTCTGGCACTGAATGTAGCTGATCCGAACCGGACATAGGCATTCTCTCCTTTTAATCTTATGCTCAAAGCACCCAGTTTCTAAAGTTTTTTTTTTTTTTTATCCTCTTTGAATTGTAAAATCAACCAACAGCAGCACATAGATAGAGCCTGAACTCATTCTCTCACTGCTAATACAGTGCAACCGGAGTCGTCGTCATGGCGGCGCGCATTGTTTAGAGCAGAATAAGGTGGATAAGCGGAGCTGAAACGGGAAGTCTTTTAACGCAGCGCGATAGTGTACCTTTTGAGATATATATTTTTTTCTCATGACTCGTGAGGATGTCGTTTACATCATTAATTTGTTGGAAACGCATAAATGTTCGACTCGATCGGTGATAAGTGCTGTCTGTCGTGCCATTAGCAAAGTTTATCTGGCGCTCAAGCAGGTTTTGGGGCATTTCCAAGCCACTTTAGACACAAGGTTGTATAGCAGTTTTTTTTGTTTGTTTTCAACGCAGGTAGGCCTACATTATTATTTTTAATGTTGATCATGCAATCATTACCATGATTATTATTATGACTTTCAGTACAGATTGTCCCTCAGGCTTCCCTAATGTAATTGGTGCCATAGACTGCACACATGTTCCCATCAAGGCCAAAATGAAGGGGATTTTGTGAACAGAAAGGGGGGTCACATTGTAAATGTGCAGCCAAGTTACTATTACGATTCTTAATATTCCAGATAAGTAATATTACATCAAATTTAAAAAAAAGGCAGTTGACAGACTAAAATCTCTTAGATGGTGTGTGACTGTTCATATCACAAATGTGGAAGCACAGCGATTCACATTTATGCACACTATTTGAACGTGGTAAGAAAAAATATAAATATCAAGCTCACTGTATTACATACACTCCAGTTACAATGCAGCTCTAGGACAAGGGCACACAGTGAAATGAACTTTGGCCAACTAAAGGGAAGATTTCAGTGTCTGAAAAGTCTGAGGGCTGCACCTGACAGGGCCTGTGACATTACATGTGTCATATTATGTGTCATGTGGGTGGGTGGGGTGTTGGGGCAGGGGGCTTGGGTTAAACCTGTCAACACAAGCCTTATGCAACAAAAATGAAAAGGAAAAGTACAACACTGCCCGCCTCTGTATCACTGCTGTGTTCAGACTCTTCTATAGGCCTTTAAATGTGGACTCCTGCAACTCATATTTCCATTCAGAAATAATAGGTACACAAGTGTAAATGAAGTAAAGTTATTTACAGATACTTTCTCCAAAAGAAAGTCACCTAAGAGAGTTTCTTCACTGTCCTGTGCATTGTGGGAAAATGGGCATTACAACGTGTTGTACTTTCTTCCCTTTTGATGTAAAGTTAGAAAAAGTCCACTCACTTACTGCACATGCTTCAGCCACTTGCTGGGAACAGATAAAAGTGTTGGTGTGTTGTTTAAAACTGCACAAAAGAGGAAAACACAATTTCATTACAATTTCATTGCAATGAAGTACAAATATGATCAATAACTCATGGCAACATATTTACATTAACTAGGCTATATGTATTTCACACATGTACACTTTCACAAGTAAAATCAATTCATTACTATTTAAGGTTTAACAGTTGATATGACTGGACCAGCCATTGGGATTTTAGGCCTAAAAAAATATTTTACAGTGTAAGATGATCTAAAGTTAATTTACAAGCAATGAAGGAGTTTCTGCTACTGGTCTCTGCTGTGTGTCTGAGGAAGAGCTGAACCCAGGACGGGTCGGTTCACATTAACCCAAGGGCCAGCTCTTCTGCCGGGGTATAATGTGGGGGTGCAGAACCACCACCTGTTTGTTTTTCTTTTCTTTTTTTCTCAGCCTTTTTCTTGGTTGCTTTTATAAACAAGCAAACATTTATTAACAGTGCCTTTTTAAAAGAGAAGTAGTACAAATTACTATTATGTACTATTAGAATATTCTAGTACTTCACTTTTACTTGTTCCCATGTTCTAGTAGTGGGTGGTGACTCTGACATTACAATGAACAAATTTATTAATTATTTATTAATTGTTAAAATACAAAAATATATACTTTAATAAGTGATAAAAACATCTAAATGGTCACTACAAACTTAATTTGCTACTTTTTGCCAGCCCTCTCTCCTGGCTTTTGCACATTTGAGGTGAAAACTTGTAATTAAGTTTTCAAATTCAGCATATCCTTCAAGCAATGACTCTTGCTCTGCTGTGAGAAAAACTGAGCACTGGACACGGTGAGCAGCCAATAGCAGCGTTGCTGACCAATGTTTCTACTATCGATACATATCCCCTTTTAAACATGAACGCGCAATTATCTCAGATAACCCAATCCAGCTAATCATAACCGGTAGGTGTGTTCGAAGAACCCAATTAGCCGGATCATGATGAGCACGATGATATTATCTTGGATGTCTTGTTTGATCTCGGATGTTTTAGCCAACGTACGAAGAACGGGTCCCAGGTCTTATTTCATCATATCTGGTCCTGGGTCTCTGACGGGTTGACTTTTTACAGCTCCCCTTCACTATAAAATAAAATGATCACATACATGGGCTTTTTTTATTTTATTAATTTGATGTTTGCGAGGTGACAGAAGAAAGTAGGCCTTTAAAGTGGCTGACGACGTACTATAGGGCAGACGTCAGTGAATGTTAGCTGTTTTTATGGTGTGCAACTTGTAGTAAGTCACAGTCGGATACACGTGGATTATGGCAGTGTATAGACAAGAGATACAGTTGGGTTAGATGCGCCTACTTTCTTCCACCACCTCAAAAACATCAAAATGTAGACATAAATACATATAAACATAAATAAATGTGAAAATAAATAAATGCATAAATAAGTAAATAAAAAAAATATATATATATATTAAGAAAAAATACAGTTATACATAATGTTTTTTTTTTACATTTCTTAATATATTTATTTGTGTATTTATTTATGTATTTGTTTTTATTTCTTTGTATATTTATTTCTTTATTATTATGTCAGCTTTGGCATTCTATAGTTGGATATACACTCCAGACAGACAGTGCACTTTATGGTTAGGCCAACATAAATTAACTAAATGAAAATACAATAAGATACATGGTACAAAATAGGTAACAGAATGTAACACAATAATAAAAAATGTAAAGAAATTATTTAATATTATTGACAATTTTTTTTATCTAAAAATACTGTGTTAAATCAAAAGTGAATTTCCATGTGCATTTAGCTATAAATATATCTTTTAGTTGAGTTTCTGGGCAATTCTATTCGTGAACCACTAAATTAAACAAACACAGAAAACACAATTTTAGTAACACAGTCGCATCCCAAGACGTCAGATGACTGACGCTTTTGACCATTCGCCAACATCCGACGTTTTAGGGTACCCTTTAACGTCAGTTAGATGACGATCCCGGGGCGTCATATGACTGACGCTTTACCTTTAGCGTCAGTTAGATGACGCGGGTAGGTTTAGGTCTGGGGTAGGGTTAGGGTTAGGATTAGATAGCGTCATATACTGAAGTTAAAGGGTACCCTAAAACGTCGGATGTTGACGTATGGTCAAAAGCGTCAGACGTATAACGTCTTGGGATGAGACTGGGCTGATTTTAGACATTACAACAACAACACATGAGAGAGTAAAAACATGAAAGTAAAGTTAAAACATATTGGCAGACAATTAATGTGAACTATGAGGAGTGAATCAGGGCTCGCATGAGCTCTAACATTTATTCCAGTAGCGTATTCCACAGTATTTGATCATCGTTTTTTGGGGAAATTTTCATACACAGTCTCCATTGATTTCTGCAAAGAAAAATGCAGTCATATTAAAAAAAAAAAAAAAAAAAAAAAAAAAAAGTAACTTCTCTGACCGAAAATTGCCTATTGTTTAATGATCGCTGTCGTCTATGTATAATCAGCCCGTTCTCATCCCAAGGCGTCATACATGTGACGCTTTTGACATTTCGTCGAAATCTTACGCACATGGCATCCTTTAGCGTCAATATGAGACGCAGAACCGGCGTCATACAGGTGACGCTCGTCTAAATTCGACGCACATGGCATCCTTCAGGTCCGACGCAGAAGTATTAATCAGCCTTTAGCCCCATTGTATCATCTTGGTTGCAGTTCCATACGCAGATCCCAAGGCGTCATAACCGTAACCCTACCCCAGACCTAAACCTACCCATAACAGTGCGTGTTATATTGATGCTAAAGGATGCCATGTGCGTAAGATTTCGACGAAATGTCATATGGCATCCCCTATATGAAGCCAAAGGATGAGAATGTTGTGCTATAATATATTTGTATATGGAGGATAGACTGTATTTTCTATTGTTTCTTCCATGAATCACAGCTATGCTCTCTCTCTCTCTCTTTCTCTCTCTCTCTCTCTCTCTCTCTCTCTCTCTCTCACAGGAGTGTTTGTAAATATGTATGTTAAAGTGTAAATTGCAGGTTAACCACCACAATCAATTAATGTGTAAATTAAAGTGCTCATTATGTATATATTAAAACATTTCTGTCTTAAAATGTGTTAAAATAACATTTATTGGGGTTTCTTCAAAGGTAGCATGTTTTTTACAGTAACTAGGTGATGACATCATAACAGGGAGCTGCGGGCAGTAATGCACTCACTCTGTGTGTGCGGGTTGAGGGAGAATAAAACGATTTGCGGGACTCCCGCAAACTAGAAATATCTATGAATAAAACATAAAAACTAATACATTTTTATTCATCCGTTGCAGAAAAGCAACCAGAACAGCTAAAACAAAATGAAACGATTTACAGGCCAGAGTTTCTTTTTATAACATGTTTGCAGCGTTGAGCGATGTAGCCAATCACAGACATATGTGTTGATTTCTTGATCAACGCAATGGCCAATCAGAAGCATTTACGATCGTCTCCCCTCACCGCTCAAAACTGACTTTTTGTGCAGATCTGAATTCTGAATGCTGGATTCTGTATAAATCCTCTAATTATAACAAACAAAGTGTATATATTATGAAAGCTTCATTGATAACAAAGATGTGTGAGATCGCAATGAACTGATGTCAGCTTTTAAGGGATTATTAAGGGAGCGTGCATTCAGTCATGCCAAACCATACATGCAGCCTGCTTGCTTTTATGTTATAACAGTGGTTTGTGTGTTAATGCTTTAATAACAAAGAATTTATCAGAAGCATTTATGCTGATGTGTATGGTGAAAGTATTTGGAGGTACAGAAAAAAAGTCTTTTTGCGGGCGGGAGCGGGACAAAATATACATGTTGCCGGCAGGAGAAAGTAACATAGAAAGTAGTTGTGAACGTCAGTTATAACGACCCACGTATTAAAAAATAGTCGGGTTTAAATTGGGCTCGGGCTCATAATTACAGTTAATGTGTCGGGCTCGGACACAGCGGGCTCGGGTAGAGTCTTGCTTGATTTTTTTTGGGCCCGATCTAAGCTCTACCTCAGGTAAGTTATGCGAACACTTACAAGCACGAATCAGCCGTTTGTCCTTGGGGAACTTGTGGAGCCTCTCCCCCATTTTTGATGTATTCGTACATCTCGCACAAACACAATAGTTAACCATTTTCGCTAGCTAGCTCTCCAATATAACGTAACTCCAGGCTTGGAGCATAGACAGTAAAAGATTGGAGTCCCTTTTATGACGTCACGCCCAGCCTAGTGGAAGGGAGGGAGAGTGCTTAAAACCACTGTAAAACGTACAAACTTTTCATATTATATTCAGCATTTTGGTATAAAAAACATAAAAAACAATGGTGGGTGGTTCTTATATTTATGTTTAGTAAGCACATTGCATTATCTTCGTGAATTTTTTTACCTGCAATTTACACTTTAACCAATCAGGAGCCTGCTTGCTGCTGTCAGGTGGTGTGATTTTAATATATGAGACTTTAATTTTGTATTGAATGCTATTTATTCCATATCTAATCTAGATTATATGAAACATTATTATTCTAATGTAAAGACAACCAACATACTTTAGTGCAAGAACATAGTTCGTGTCTGGACAGTGTTGTGTGAGGGGGGGGGGGGGGGGGGGAATCACAGGACAGTTTAATCACTTTTGTAGTAGCCTAGGCTGGCTCCATTTATCATAAAAACAAAAATAAATTACAGATTAGGTGGGTGAGGGCGAGGGTGATCCTCGCTGTGATGTGGCACAACAGGTCATCAAGCTGGGCACGGGACAGGCGGAAGTACCGCTGAAAGCGGCCATTATTCAGGCGCAGCTCCTGGAGCAAATGGTAAAAACTCGCCAAACTGGGTCCGCCTCCAAAGGGTCTGGTGGACCCAAATACGGCGACGATGATCCCTACGCCGCTGTTCTGCTCTCCAGAGCAAATACAGAGCGGTGACTCTCTCGATGAATGCTCGATCAACATTAGCCGCCTTGTTAAAAGATGGCCGCCAATGGATTTCGCCTCTGAAGCGGGTAAATTTAGCTTCAAACATTTGTTTTTTACGCGCGTCATTTTCGCTCTTGACGCGCGAATGGATTCAAAGTGTTCAAGCGTATAACTAGACGCGGCAGGTGCAAATTTGACGCTCTATTCGCGTCTGGTGTGAACGCAGCATTAGACTTTTAGTTTTAGATTTAGACTTTTAGTTTTCATTTAAGACTTTTAGTTTTCAATCTGACCCAGTAATCCCTCCATAGTCCTGAGATTGTTAGAGAGAAAGAAATAAGGGATGATGATACGCTTTCTGATTTTTCTGGGATTGGGTCTCAAAATATGGAGGAGATGTACTGTTTAGATGAGATCAATGATTTTTCTGATACAACTTTCAGCAAAGTGGTAGAGGTCTTGTCAGAGGCCCACACAGAAGAAAATGAGTAGGTCTAGTTGAATAAAGTCGTTATTTTTGTTTTTTTTTCGCACATAAAGTATTCTCATAGCTTGATAAACTTAAGGTTGAGCCACTGTAGTCACTTGGACTATTTTAAACCATGTCTTTACTAACTTTTTTGGGCCGGCAGACGCAATTACCTAGCAGTCTGTGAAGGAGCGAGCCCGCTCTCAGATTTCATCAAAAATATCTTCATTTCTTTTCCGAAGATGAACGAAAGTCTTACGGGGTTGGAACAACATGAGGGTGAGTACTGATATTATTTTCATATTTGGGTGAACTAACCCTTTAAGGCATATTACTCACAAAAGCTTGAATCAGACTGACTGCAACAACTTCTTGCAACACCGTCATAAATGATCTTACCATTTTTTGTGTTTTTTGTTGACAGGATGCCAAATTATTTCTGTCTTCCTCCCTGGTCTGAACTGCATTAACAATAATCACAGATGCAGTATGTTAAAACAACAATGTTTTTAATCCTATGTTGAAATTTGCACCTTTAAAAAAGAGACATATTTTGACTTATGCATTCATTGCTTACTCTCCTGACCTGTTTTTCTACATTTCCTGCAGATGCAGAAGATACCAATGACTGCAACAACAATCAACAGAGATCCACCAGCAGCAGCAGAGATCAACACTATCAGAGACACTGAGACTGCAGGAACTAAAGGAGAGGAAAAGAGAGACAGTCATTAATGTAAGTGAATGCATCAGTCTGATCTACACCAGAAGACAGAGATCAGGTCAGTAAATACACACATATATCATCAGTGCTGTGGTACCTGCACATGTGTGACAGAGTGTGTTGATGTCCAGATGTGTGGTCTGGTTGCTGATGGGATTGTTCAGCACACAGCTGTAGGTGTTTTTATCCTGATATTCCACCTCCAGAGGTAGAGAGAGACTGATGCTGAGATCACACACACTGATGCTGGACAATACACTGATTCCTGCGTACCAGGAGAGAGTCACATTACTCACATTCAACACTGATGAACACACCAGTGAACAATTTGATGATGAACAGTTTGAAGAGTTACTGATGATGACAGGAACTGGCAGACGAGCTGAGAAAACATGAGAGAATAAACAGAAATATGGATAAATCTAGTCAACAAAACTGTATTTTCGGCTCAATGTGTTGATTGAGTGTTTAGTGTGATGACGGTGTTTCTATCATGTCAAACTACAAAATGATTAAACATTTCAATATGTAAATAGTTTAGTAATATTCGGGTTTCAGTGCCAGTTAATCTCAATTTACAGCATTTGTGGAATAATGTTGATTACCACAAAAACATATTTCCATTTGCCCCTATTCATCAAGTACCTTGGATGAACGGGGATATTTGTAATTTAAGAAGAGAGTGCAGGAAGCTAGAAAGTGCATGGAAATCAACAAAACTTCGTGTTCATTTTGAGCAGTTGAAAGGGCTTTTAGTTCATCAGCAAAGGCTGCAAGTTCTGCTAACATCTCAAAATGAATAACTAACTGCCATAATGCAGGGTTTTTAAATCCAAACCATCAATAAGCACTGTTCAAATGTCAGGCCAGTGAAAGTTTAGCCCCTCTTGTTCAAACTGCTACGCTCTAAGCAGGACTCAAACCTGGGCCTAATCCGGAAAATCATAAATTGCATATGATTTACAGTTATATTATCACTGCGCTCCAATTATCGACAAGCTTAGATGTCCTCCAAGCATTAGCAGATATAAACAACTGGATGGCTTGTAATTATCTGCAATTACATACTGATAAAACTGAAGTCATTATAATCGTTCACAGCTTTAATAAAAGTCAGATTGAGTTATCTAAGGTGTTCCCCAATATTCAACAGAAATGTGGGTCTTTATTTTAACACCAATTTGAATTTTGAATATCACATTAAGAATTAGGTTGAGTCGTCTTTTTATCAATTACGAAATATTTCCAAAGTGAGCCAGTTTTTAAGTTGTAAAGATAGAGAGAAGCTTATTCTTGCTTTTATTATTGCATGGTAATAATAAATAACTGGATTATTTCTACTTTAAATCAAAACACTTTATCATATTAATCTAGTTTTAGCTTCACTACATTGATTACCAATTCATTATATGATTGTTTTAAAGATATTACTATTGATTTGCAACGCATTCTCACCCCAAGGCGTCATCTAACTGACAATTTTGACCATGCTTCAATATTCGACGCTAAAGGTACCCTTTAGCGTCAGTTAGTTGACGCGATCCCAGGGCGTCATCTAACTGACGCGTTACCTTTAGCGTCAGTTAGATGACGCGGGTAGGTTTAGGTCTGGGTAGAAGGGCGTCATCTAACTGACGCTAAGGGTAACGCGTCAGTTAGATGACGCCCTGGGATCGCGTCAACTAACTGACGCTAAAGGGTACCTTTAGCGTCGAATATTGAAGCATGGTCAAACTGATTCCCAAGGCGTCAGTTAGATGACGCCTTGGGGTGAGAATGGGCTGTGATTTATGCTTACAATGTAAAAGTCAATGGGGCCCCATTTGTAAATGTTCAAAAACGGTTACAACAATAAAGACAAAATACGTAAGCAATGAGAGTTAAGTTAACATGAGTTTAGAGTAAAACAAATCATTAAATAATTGTATCTAATTGTATAACTTTAAATCGATTACAAAGTAACTCCTTAAACTCCTAAAATTACTTAAAAAAATATTTAAATTAATATATTTGAATATTTGAAGGGCTGGACAAATGATCTCTACTCACCGTAGACAGAAACATTAAATGTGTTTGATGTCATTTTCGCTCCAGTTATCTCTAGTTGATAATCTCCATTATGTTCAGTTGTGATGTTTGTGATGGTCAGAGATCCAGTTTGATCGTCCAGCTTCAGTCTGTCTCTGAATCTCTCATCAGTGTCATTATATGTGGAGAAGATTTGCTTCTTTTTATTCATTTTAGCTATGAGAGCCTTTTCAGCTCCAAATTTCCACACTATGTAGTCGTCTTCACGTATTTGAGTATGAGGGTTTAGAGTAACAGAATCTCCCTCCATCACTGACACTGAATCACCAAACACACCTGAGGAACAAACAGATTTACACAGATTAAGGATCATGATGGTTTACAAAGCTAAAATCGGCTGTAGTTTGTTACTAACTTACTAAATAAAGGTGAGATATATGAACGTTATATTAATGGTGTAATTACAACATGGAAAGTTGAGTTTTTCTGCATATTAACAATTTAAAACCCACAAAAATGTGGCTTAGGTGTGATGAATGTCACTGATATTTAACAGAAAATATAAACATTTTATAACTTACCTGTCAGGCGGCAACAGCAAAAACAGAACAAACCAAGCGTGTGAAACATTTTCACAATGTGACACTAGCAGCTCATCTTAGTCAAACTGAAACTGCTGCGGTCGGTTTTCTACAGAAATGTTTGATGTGGGCAAGCATCTTTTAGTTGAGAAAAAGATTTACTGTATTTGTGTTTAGTTTGCAGGTGAAGTGTTTCTTCTTGTCCTGCTTTTAATGAACTTAAAAGTTGATTCCCTCACAAAACAGCTTTAAAGTAAAAAAAAACATAACATACACAGATTGATATAATAGAAGAATAGAAGCAATAGGCATAATTTGCAGGCGGAACGGGGGGACATGTCCCCCCCTCTTTTTGAAACATCTTGTGGTACAGATAAAGTAAACATCTAGTTAAGTAGCAGACTCTCTTTCCATTCTGTCGAAATTACAAAACAAAATGCACTCAAACTTGGCCCTACGTAGATGCCATCCTTCTTATGATGTAACAAGTACATCAGGATTTGATATACAATCATTGATGAACATCTTTGGTTTTAAAGGTACACTATGTAACTTAATAATAATAATAATAATAATAATTTTTATATATAAAAAAGAATATTTATTTATATTTTAATATATATTTATATATATTTTATATAAATATATATTTTTTACATTTTATTTAGTGCTTTCAGTACTTAAATACTAAAAACATATATAGTTGGCCTAGCATACACATAACACATTATAAACTTTTATGATTCAATGTTAGGCTGCAAAGATTAGGTCAGCCGGAACAGGGAACACTTCCTGATGTACTTGTTACATCATAAGGAGGATGGCATCTATGCTAATATTAGTCTGTTTATCTGTTTATCCTGAGGTTTACCACAGTCTTCCGGATCCAGGCCGTATCCGGATCTGATGAAGGACCTGTGCCTGGACACGACGACAATGCAGTCCTGAAGTGTCAACTAATCTTACCCTGAAGGCCTCTGTCACGGTTCATGGGTCTGTGTTTTCTTCTGTGTGTGTCTGTCTAGTGTTGTCAACTGTCTGATTGCTTGTTTGTGTTTCCTAGCAACCTTGATGATGATTAGTTAATCAGGTCAGCTGCACCTGCTGACTATTACCACTCCTATATCTGCCTAGCGTTTGCTGTGTTTGTTGTCAGATAGTTGTTTTGTACCTGTCCTGTCGCAAGTCTCACCAGTGTCTCACCAGTGTCTCACCAGTGTCTCACCAGTGTCTCACCAGTGTCTCACCAGTGTCTCACCAGTGTCTCACCAGTGTCTCTCTAGTGTCTCACCAGTGTCTCTCTAGCCCTCAGTTCCTGTAACTGTTCCAGCCGTGAGTTTGGATTCTGGTCTTGAGAAGATTCATCTATCCGTTGTGGATTACTGCAAGTCTACGGTGTTCATCTTGCTTCAAGGATTAGCATCTATTGCCTTGCTACATTTGCCTTGCTAACATTCATATTCACTGTAAATAAACTCTTATTCACTTGCACTTGGATCTCGAGTATCTCTGCTGACAGCCTCCTTCCCTTTACCTCTGTACAGATAAAACATTGTCGGGATAATTCGGTTCACGTGGCTACGTGGACGTAATAAATAATTATGTATTATACATTTTTAAGGCCAGACAAGTAGTTTGTTGAGGATTGATTTATAAAGAAGGACTACATGCCTGTGCACATATATATTCAAACGCACATACCTATGGACTGAACACATGATGCGCAGTTGCGCAGAGATAACTGATAATCGTTTGCACCTTGGAAACGATTTAGTAGTGGAATAGCGTAAAACACGTCAGTGTACGTCACATGTAGGCTCACTATTTGCCAATGCTGGTCATGTGTGTGACGCTATTACACTACGTGAACTCACTGGAGGCCGACAGAGAACGAAATGAATAGTTGAATAAAGTCGTTATTTTTTATACTTTTTGCACACAAAAAGTATTCTTGTCGCTTGATAAACTGAAGATTAAGCCGCTGTAGTCACTTGAACTATTTTAACGATGTCTTTAATAACTTTTCGGGGCCGACAAGTTTCAACCAATAGAAGCCTATATGGAGGAGTGATCCAGCTCTCAGATTTAATAAAAAATATCTTAATCTGTGTTACGAAGATGAACAAAAGTATTACGGGGTTGGAACAACATGAGGGGGAGTAATTACTGACAGAATTTTCATTTTTGGGTGAACTATCCCTTTAAGAGTTTTTCTGTTAGAACGGTGTCGTGTTAGCGAGTTAATAACTAATGATCTTCACAACGGAATTGAATCAGTCAAATCTAACTTTAGCTGGACAGTAACTTTATTCTAGAGCTGCTGTAAACCCAAAACAATCTATGTTTCTTTAATTTCCAATTATCACTGTAAGGCTGCTTTGAAACAATCCATATTGTTAAAAGCGCTATAATGAAGGTGACTTGACTTGAATATATGGGGATGATTAGGAGGAGGATGAAGGAGGTTATTGGGCAAATTTGGCCAGGATGCTGGGGTTACACCCCTACTACTCTTTTTTTTTTTCGAAGGACATCCTGTGATTTTTAATGACCACAGAGAGTCAGGACCTCGGTTTAACGTCTCATCTGAAGGATGGTGCTTGTTACGGTATAGTGTCTCCATCACTACATTGGGGTTTTAGGACCCACACAGACCACAGGGTGAGCCGTACCCCCTGCTGGCCTCACTAACACCTCTTCCAGCAGCAACCTGGTTTTCCCAGGAGGTGGGCCACAGGGTGATATGGCTGCTTTGGCCCTTTGTTAAAAACCAAAACTCCATGCATTTTGCAGAAAAACATTGTTTTGGTTTTGCTTGGGCTCTGTGTGACTGTGAAACTGTAAAACATATATAGACCACTTAACTTAGTGATTGCTATCAGGATGTGAAGAGAGTTTCGTCCAGCATAAAAAAATAAAAAAAAATGTTCTGGAACAAGGGATGTAGGGGCAATGAGATAGAAAAGTTGAGTTTTATTGTATACTTACTTTTTTTCCAATAAATATATATATATATTTTTTTTATATAAGTTGCTTACTAAAAAATATAACCTTAAAAAAGATTTATATTCACTATATATGTTATCCCTTATTGCTGGACTATTTGTTGTCTTCACTTGCAATTCGTTATGCTTCTTTCATTCTTGCAGCACATTTATCAGCATATCTCAGCAGATCTGTTTCTTCTGAGTTCAGTGCAAAAGTATCCAAAGCATGGAATGAAATCATTGAGTATTGTTCTTGGTTGCATATGTATCAGCACATCTGGTAAAGTGGTCAGTGACAACCAGTATGTATTGTTATAGTCCTGACTAGCTTCCTCATTTGTGTTTTCCTGTTGCCCAAGGGAATTTGTGTTGTTTATGTGTGTTCTCTCTGTGTTTGTTTGCAGGGTAGAGTCAGGCTGTGGTTGATGTGGACGATGAATCGACTGATAAAAAGTTCCTTCTTCCCCAGTGTGGTTGTCGATTGAGGCCTTTCCAACACCAGGAGTTTTTGAGAATTCATTTGTTATATCGTGATTTTTTTTCTTTTTTGATGTTGTTTGCTCGATTAATTTATGCATTACCTTAATATTTTTTGGTTAATTTAATTTGCGTGTGGCCTCCCTGTTTGTTATATTCCCTGAGTCAGGTGGGTTTACAAAGGTACTCAATACTCAGTCATCTTTATTCCTCTCCAAGTGAAGATAGAAACGAATAGAAATATATAGATAGAAAAGTAGTTTTAATGCTTCTCATTGGATCATTATCATGGGATACATGCTTATCTTTGGTTAACAGGCCCATCTGACCATCAAAAACCTCTTTGTCATTTACATTTTTATAAATGTTTAATTTTATTTATTTAGTTGGTGCGTTTTCATCATGGAATAAAAATAATAATAAAGGTAAGTCACCTCACAAGTCTGATATTTTCTTGCATTTTATTTCACACAATTCTGACTTTATAAGTCGCAACTGATATGTTTAAGCTAGCAATTTCGAGGGGGAAAAAAACTGAATTGGGAGATAAAGAGTAAAAAAAAAATACTAGTGGAAACAAGCTTTCATATATATTTCTATAGCCATGGCATTAATACAGAAGCATATTGCAGTCAGTTATAATGCTTATTGTGTAGTTTCATGTTCTACCAGCAGGTGCTTATGAGACAAAAGTATTTTTTACCCTGACTCATGTATTTTATTTTAAGTTTCTCACATTACTCATGTCACATGATAATTTTTAAAATAAAATAATAAACTATAATTTAAACTTGACATGGTCTTTAAATTCTTTTTACATAATAACAAGTAATTTGCTATGATGCCATAAAAGTAGGCTACATTTAGGCTATACGATATTTTACAAACGGTTGACTGAAAAGCCGTTCTGCACAATAGTATCTGTCACTGCGGCATATCGCTCTACATGCATTCAGGCTGTCCGGATAGTTTCACTTTTTACAATAACGCCCTTAATAAAGCGGCACACTTTATCAATGCGAATAGCCATTCAATTTCTGTGGGGAAAATGTTGCTCCTAGTTTATTTGCTCTCGGTGATCTTGATTTCAACCGACCACGGTAAGACAAGATTTGTTACAATCTCTTTTCCGGCATTGCACCGATTTATTTGAACGAATTGTATGTAAACGGACATAAGATAAGAAAATACAGGAGTGTCATGGCTCTGCCTCTGTCACAAAACCATGAACAAACTACACGGTAGTGATTGATCTTCAGATTTCGTTTCGCTGTGGTCCCGCAGTGCGGTGTCGTGGACATGCAAATAATATCTCATGTCGTTATTCATGATTTGTGAATTCGTGTAACGTTGTTACTCCGGTCCGAAATCTTTTTTTTTTCTTTTTTTTTCTGAATTTTAATTTTTAATCGGTATAGCTCCAAAAGTCGGTCACTTAGAAGTCTGAACCCAGTGTCATCTTGACATGCTAGATTTGTGAATTTTTTCACAGCAAAGCTCTTGTCTGCAAACCGTTCGCTAAGTCCGGTAGACAGGAATGTGGGAAATAGGCTTATTTCATGTTTAACAATGTATAATAACAATTTATAATAAACACACACAACGCTGGATTACAAAAACACTTGTTTTAGATTGAGCCTGATTTGTGAAACCCTTCACAGGTCAGTTTGGGTCAGTTAACCCTTCCCTGAGTGGTTAACTTGGTCATTCTGATTTGTGAAACCCTTCACTGGTCAGTTTGGGTCAGTTAACCCTTCCCTGAGTGGTTAACTTGGTCATTCTGATTTGTGAAACCCTTCACTGGTAAGTTTGGGTCAGTTAACCCTTCCCTGAATGGTTAACTTGGTCATTCTGATTTGTGAAACCCTTCACTGGTCAGTTTGGGTCAGTTAACCCTTCCCTGAGTGGTTAACTTGGTCATTTTGATTTGTGAAACCCTTCACTGGTCAGTTTGGGTCAGTTAACCCTTCCCTGAGTGGTTAACTTGGTCATTTTGATTTGTGAAAGGAACCGTGAATCACATACTCATTAAAAAAACAGTTTTATTAAAATGTCAGTGTAACAGGGCTGAGAAACCGATTCACAAGATACACATAGCTTGTTATGATTGAAAAAAAAAATAGTTCGGTTTAAAATAATATACATATAACATTGATTAATTCTTAATATGTGTTTTAAGTAACACACTTGGATAAGAAATATACAAATAAATTTTACTTTTACATTTTCATTTCTCCAAGTACTTTCTTTCACAATAAGGCATGAAAAGGACATCACTGTCTTTAGTTGGCCCTTTTAAAGAAACTTTTGTTAACAAAATAACGTATTACTTTTCATTACAGCCTCGTATCATGTGTGTATTTACACAACACAAAATGTGCAAAGCCATGAACTGTTATCCTGGGTTATTGACTCTACCTCCTTCAGGGTCAGATTCGTACATTTTGTATGTGCCCAGAGCAAGCAGCTATCACACTGTATCTGAATAACATTGTAATGTAATGTATGAATCATTTTTTGTTGTTATTGTTGTGTTTATAAAAAAAATATGCCAGACAGATATATAAAAAACTTAATACTCACCCTCAGTGCATTCTCAGCGATCTCTTTGCAGCCACAAAACTGCCAAACACTTTCAATAGGCTCTGTCACACAATCAAGAGTCACTTTTAATACTCTCTTTATAACAGCAGTCAATATTGAAGAATTTAGTTTCTCTTTTAAAGTAAATTACCATTACAGTAACACTTTACAATAATGGCACGTTCATTTGATTTTATTATTTAAACATTAGTAAACAGTTAATTCATAATTTATAAAGCATTATTATACATTAATAAGCAATTTATAAATACAGCTATAAATGCTTTTTTCTTGATATATATATATATATATATATATATATATATATATATATATTATATATATATATATATATATATATTATATATATTAGTGCTGTCAAACGATTAAAATATTTAATCGCGATTAATCGCATTAATGTCATAGTTAACTCACGATTAATCGCATTTAATCGCACATTTTTATCTATTCTAAATGTCTCTTGATTTCTTTTTGTCCCATTATTTTTTTCTCATTTTAATGCTCTTATCAACATAGTAAAGTGGATCGGCTTGCTTTGTGCAAATGTTTTTATTGAAAACAACATTGACTACGTTTACATGCAGACAATTTTCGGGTTATGGTCGGGTTAAGGTTACTATTCGGGTTTCAGAAACATTAGGGATAACCCGTTTACATGCGTGAGCAGAGAGAGTTTCTCCTGTATACATGGAATTGCAATATCCCGATGTGAACAGCGACGCACTGTTAGCGTCTCGACGAACGGACCACCTTAAGACCACCTTAAGACGCAAATGCGTCATTTCCGATTCTTCTTCCTGTATCCAAAGAGAACAACAACAGCAGCATGCGGATAATGAATAGTTCGGGGCAGATAGCGATCGCCTTTGTTTGCGCTTTGATGCTGGTAACGTTTCTGATCTCGCTCCAAAAGTTTGCTGTGCTGCGTCCTCTTTGGCTGCGTCTCGCCATGTTTACTTCCGGTAAACTGCACGCGGGTTTTTGTATGCGCCGAGAAGTTTCTCTACTCAAAAGACCAAGATTCCTTGCGAATAGAACATGCGCAGAACACAAATCACTATGGGGATATCCCGATACGCGTTTACATGACCAACAATTCGGGTTAGAAAAGGGGTACCCAGGTATAATATCCCGGTTTTTAAAATCCGGGATATGAGCATATCCGGGTTTTTCCCGGTGTTTACATGGCCGTTCGCGACCGGGTTATTGCTAATATCCCGGTTTTGAACGGGTTATTGGCTGCATGTAAACGCAGTAACAGACAATACTGTGTTCAAATTCACACAAAAATTCTCACTTAGAGCAAATAATCTCACACACAATGTAACACTGTCCATCAATAAAAAGGTGAAATAAATACTGATGAGGTCCTGATATTGACGAGGGGGCGGAGAATTCGCATCAGCTATGTGTGCGTGTGTGTGTGTGTGCTTGGCCATCATCAAGCGGTATTTCAGACTGGACGTGCTGCGATGATAGCTCAGTTCACAACGACAAAACACACAGATCACTTTGGTCTTGTCAATGGAACCATTTGGCAACTTTTTAAAAAGTAAACCTTCCATTCAGAATCTTATTGGCATCCATTTCGGCGTCTCGCGCTCGTCATCCACTCAAAAGGTTAACTATTTGGCCCGGCTCAAACGAGTGTGTGCGTCGTGCCTGTTGTTTTGTTTACGGTCTAGATCCGCTTGCGCTTTGGTCGACGAAGCACTCGCGCTGCGCAAGCCATTGAAATGAATGGGTTTCATAGCGCAGAGTGCGCATGCCGCGTCCTGTTGCAAAAGCATGTGAAAGAAAACTACAAAGTTTGCTAGGTCAAAAAGACCGTTAATCGCGCAATAAAAAAATTTACGCCGTTAAAATGGGTTTGCGTTAACGCCGTTAATAACGCGTTTAACTGACAGCCCTAATATATATATATATATATATATATTGTAACGTACGGGCAGAGACGGTCGGATCCATGCGCAGAACTTTATTAAACAATCAGACAAACAAAGAAACAAGGGCAATCCAATAAATCGTGGTACAAAACAGGCTTAGATCGAGGCAGGCAGCACAGGTTCACAAACAGTCCAGTAGACAGGCAAGGGTCGAGAGTCCAAGGAAACACAGAATAATCAAACAGGGAATAATGCTCAGAGATGTACGCTTACAAGGTAAGACTTCGCAAAGGACACAGGCAAAACTCAGGCTTAAGACAGGTGCGCTAAACAAGATAATAAAACACAGGTGCATAAAATCAACCATAATCAGTCCAGGGTAAAACATAATGGAAACAATAAACTAGGAAGGAGTGCCCCCCAGAGGCACAAGTGGGCACTCCAGCAGCAGATCGTCACATAACCCCCCCTCTAAGGAGCGGCTTCCAGACGCTCCTAAAACGATCCAGGCGGGGGGCAGAGCAAAGGTGATCCTGGGGGAGGGACGGAGGGCCAGGCCCGTGCAGGGGAACAGGACCAGGACACAGGCAAGGCGGGCCTGGGCCGTGGAGCGTGGGCGACCAGGGCGGAGCAGGGCGTGCCGACGGCTAGGGCGGAGCAGGGTGAGGCGAAGGCCAGGGCGGAGCACGCTTGGCAGGGGACCAGGGCGGAGCACGCAGGGCGAGGCGTCTGGGAATGCCCTCCGGAGCCTGGCGAGGCAAACGAGTCCTCCTTCTCCTTCTGCGACGGCGCGTCACTGGGCTTGACTCGGTAGACTCGGTTGGCTCACTTGACTCGGTTGGCTCACTTGACTCGGTTGGCTCACTTGACTCGGTTGGCTCACTTGACTCGGAAGACGAACTTGACTCGGAAGACGAACTTGACTCGGAAGACGAACTTGACTCACTTGACTCACTTGACTCGGAAGACGAACTTGACTCACTTGACTCGGAAGACGAACTTGACTCACTTGACTCGGCAGACGAACTTGACTCACTTGACTCGGCAGACGAACTTAACTCACTTGACTCGGCAGACTCACTTGACTCGGAAGACGAACTTGACTCACTTGACTCAGAAGACGAACTTGACTCACTAGACTCGGCAGACGAACTTGACTCACTTGACTCGGCAGACGAACTTGACTCACTTGACTCGGAAGACGAACTTGACTCACTTGACTCACTTGACTCGGAAGACGAACTTGACTCACTAGACTCGGCAGACGAACTTGACTCACTTGACTCGGCAGACGAACTTGACTCACTTGACTCGGAAGACGAACTTGACTCACTTGACTCGGAAGACGAACTTGACTCACTTGACTCACTTGACTCGGAAGACGAACTTGACTCACTAGACTCGGCAGACGAACTTGACTCACTTGACTCGGCAGACGAACTTGACTCACTTGACTCACTTGACTCGGAAGACGAACTTGGCAGACGAACTTGACTCACTTGACTCGGAAGACGAACTTGACTCACTTGACTCGGAACTTGACTCGGAAGACGAACTTGACTCACTTGACTCGGAAGACGAACTTGACTCGGAACTTGACTCATTCGAGTCGGCTGGCACGTGCTCAAACTCCGGTTCGGCCGACGAAACCCCCGCTGTCTCTGGATTAACAAGCACAACAGGGCCAGTGCGGAATACGGGCTCAAGGGGTCCGACACGATGTGTGGGTTTGGCAGGAATGATAAACTTGAAAGCCCCTCTGACGGTCCTCAAGGGAGGATCAAACAGTTTGGCGAGCTGAGGCTTTCGCGGCGTGCGGAATGAGTGAGAGAAATCCGCCGCATACGAACCTCCCCGGCGCAGTGAAAAGAGCAGTTCCTCGGGATCCTCATCTCCTGCGGGGAGCAGGGCTGGACTGGGACGAAAAATAGGCCCGGGCATTTTGGCCTAGACCGGCCCAGACCCACTACAAGATCATAAACACACAACCGATCTTTGCACGTCTTTGGATATGTATATCATCTCCTATTCCTTAAAACCAATAATGCCATAATGAGTGAGTATAAATTAGGAATGAGTGAGATTTAACAGATGAAATAACTACTATTTGTAAAGTACAATTGAAGTAGGCTACACTACACATTGATGAATCCTAAAACAAGCTACAGTATAAGTTGCATTGGCATAGCAATACCAGTGTTTCATACAGGATTCTTGGTAAATCTGTGGTGGGTGTACCTTGATCTGTCTAGGGGGGTTCGGGGGCATGCTACCCCGAAGGAAAATTTTGTGCTTTTTAATATTAAATTCAGCCATCTGGTGCACTTTTAGAGTAAAAAATAAAGAGCTCCAACCCATATTCAGTGTGCAAATTGAACAAAGAAAAACTCAAACCTCTTTTAGTTATGATATAGTGTATAATATTAACCCCATGACAGTAATATACATGTATTGTAAAACAAATGCACTGAAAAATAAAATAAACTTTCATAATTAATTTCGTACTAATTTCTATACTTATAGAGAAACACGTGATCTTTTATTTTGACAGAAACTGCATCAAACTTTTATTTTGGCGGAAAACATGGTTTCCAAACGTGTGGAAATAATGTAATGGGTTCTACACAGCCTATAGGTGTTAAAGTAGCCTAGTTCTGCTCACCACAGTCCTCTACACTCACTCATTTCTCTCCTGATCCTCCTCACTCCCCATCAGACACTTGAAGGGCCTGATTCTTTTTTCACGCTATTTCCCTGCACTTTTCTTGCGTTTCTTCTCCATCGCTCTGACGATTTAAACAGATACTGCTGGCTCGCTCGGAGCCTAAAGGGTGAGGTGTTTCGAGACGTGATTGGACCAGCCCAGTGTCAATCAAGAAAATAACCAATGGGCCGCGTTTCATGGGCCGGTCTGAGAGAAAAACAAAACCTACTGACTTTTTTTTTCCAATGCATTACACCGGTACAAAGATCCCAGCGCCGCCAATTAATCAAAACTAATGGGCCGCCGATGTGCGAGTTTTATGGGCCGGTCAGATTAAAAAAAAAAATTAAGTTTGAGATGTATCGGCCCAAATAGCAGGTCGGCCCACCGGGCAAATGCCCGAATTGCCCGATGGCCAGTCCAGCCCTGGCGGGGAGTTCAAAAGCCTCTCTTAATAGGGCGATAAACACGTCATAAGAAGGGAACGACATCCGACCTGGTTCCTAGAGCACGCCTGCCCACTCCAGAGCCTTTCCAGTGAGCAGTGAGCAGATGAGGGAAACGCGGTCGTTATCCGAGGTGTAAAACTGGGGATGATGATTCATGTACAAGCTGCACTGCTGAAGAAATCCTTCACACGCCACAGGTGAGCCATCAAACTTCTCAGGAAATGACGGAGTGGAATAGTTAGATCCGGTACTCACACTGGTTTGCGGTGGAACAGGTGCAGCGGGGGCTTGGGCTAGATTAGCGGCTGTGCTCTGCGGAGACCGGAATTGCGGGTACATTTCAAGTAGAAAAAGAAAACAAAAAATTTGATATTTTTTTTTCTGTTAAACTTTTTTATTTGAATAGAATGCACTTTAAATTCAACATTTTCAATATTTGCTTATCTTAAACGTGTAAGATTTAAAATATTAAGACTAAACAAAGTAAACATCAATACAAATGTACAGACAAATCTGTCAACTCTGTTATAGACAAATTGGGTTGACTATAACAGAGCTGACGAAAACAGAGTTGACATTTTCCATCATTTTGTGCTTTAGCTCAAAATGCTAACCTCAAACCAGATACCACATGGCATGTCTAAAAACAGAATTTTGTGTTTTCGCCATATTATCGTTTTTTAAAAAGTGAATGAGAGATTCACTGCAATAACACAATAATATATTTCACAAATACTTAATCTACTATTGGTGTATCCTAAACATTTTGTACAAATTAATGAGAGAAGAATAATGACATACTTCACTGCTTTCCAGAATTTCCCACCAGAGGAAGTGACATCACTTGGTGCAAGTCACATGCTTTTTCTACAAATGCTTTGAAGTTTTTTTTTTTTTTTTATAACAGAGGTAACAGAGTTGACCAGAACGTAGGGACAGACACAAAATCTATTTATTTAATAATTAAATTACTAATAATACAGAAAATATATATTCTATGCAATTGTTTATATAACTTAACAGAGTAAACACAAAAAATATTTGAAAATTAGACTTAATTGTTTCATGATAATTCAAGTTGAATGTATGAATCAGGAGGCGGAGACAGTCAATAATAGGGGAGTGGGAGTCATATAAGTTAACCACTCAGGGAGGGGTTTACTGACCCAAACTGATCTGTGAAAGTTTTCACAAATCAGAATGACCAAGTTAACCACTCAGGGAAGGGTTAACTGACCCAAACTGACCAGTGAAGGGTTTCACAAATCAGAATGACCAAGTTAACCACTCAGGGAAGGGTTAACTGACCCAAACTGACCTGTGAAGGGTTTCACAAATCAGGCTCAATCTAAAACAAGTGTTTTTGTAATCCAGCGTTGTGTGTGTTTATTATAAATTGTTATTATACATTGTTAAACATGAAATAAGCCTATTTCCCACATTCCTGTCTACCGGACTTAGCGAACGGTTTGCAGACAAGAGCTTTGCTGTGAAAAAATTCACAAATCTAGCATGTCAAGATGACACTGGGTTCAGACTTCTAAGTGACCGACTTTTGGAGCTATACCCGATTAAAAATTAAAATTCAGAAAAAAAAAAAAAAAAAAGATTTCGGACCGGAGTAACAACGTTACACGTAGGGATGGGCATCGTTAAGAAATTATCGATATCGATGCCATTGTCGAGTCTGCTTATCGATGCGATTCCTTATCGATTCCCATATCGATTCCTGTACCATTTGCTGAACACTTACAGTGTGGCTTTGAGAGTTGTTGGCTTTGAATGTCTAATTTAAAGTGGTTTTAGAGAATGAAAAACAAGTGTGCAATATTTAGGGCCCTATGAAATCAGTTTTATTTTTTCCCAAATTCCGTTTTTTCCGTTTTAATTTTTGGGAATTCATTTTTTTTTTACCCTTTACTGTTATTTTAGTAATAAAAAGAGTGTGCTTTTAAAGTTAATGATTTAAATGTATACAAATAAATAGGAATGACCTTAAATTACAGACATTTATTCAGTAGCCTTTTCAGGACAAATACTGCATGATGCCACTTGACACTGCACTCTTCAAGTAACAACAAAATATGTTTATGAGCTTTAAACTGTCCAGTAAAATAAATGATATTAGTTTATATAAGTTTAAATAAAAGTCACACTCTGTCTCTCTCTCGCCCAGTGTCACTCGCGGAGTTCGCTTCGCTTTTGTCCAGTCTGGCGCCTCATAGACAGACGCGGTGTGTGTGTGTGTGTATGTGAGAGAGACGCGTGAGTGATAGAGAGACGGAGGGAGAGTGGGGAAAGGAAATACAACGGAAAGAATACGCTGCGTGTTTTAAATAGCATTAAAAAAATGAACGAAACGCAATATGTGGCGGCCGGAGTTGATTTTGTGGCCGCGAATTAGTCTATGTGTGGGAAACACTGCATAAAAGTCACGAGCGAACTGCTCGGCTCGGTACTGTGAGGGCTTATAGCGTCCAGTTTCTTAACTTTTTCGCCGACGAAAGCAGAGCCGTGGAGAGCCGCTTGGAGCTGTAGATGTCGCCCAGATTTGCTTCCCCCGGTCTGCATTTAAAATTAAGCCACACTCTCGATCGTTTACATCTTGGGGGATTTAAAAATCCAGTCGCATACTGTAACGTCATGCCGCGACGCGGGAATGGATGGAACGGAACGGAACATTTGGAATCGTTAGTGGAATCGTTAACGTGTGGACGTGTACGATTCCGATGGATCGGAACATTCGGAACCGGTTCCAAACCGGAACCTGGAACCGATTCCCAAGCCTAGTTACACGAATTCACAAATCATGAATAACGACATGAGATATTATTTGCATTGTCCACGACACCGCACTGCGGGACCACAGCGAAACGAAATCTGAAGATCAAACCGCAAACTATATTTACTCCGGTCCGAAACCCGGAACCGAGAACCCTGACAAACATGGTATGATACCGTTAGTAAATATTCTTTTACATCAGTGCATTAACCGATCAAAGGTAGCTTGAATGTAATGTGAGTGAGCTTCTGCCAAATTAATAAAATGGAGGACTAAAAATATTTTGAAGAAAGGCTCTGTATTATGAGTCTTGATGCTGTGGAAAATAGCATAATTTTCTGAAATATTTGTTTGGGTACCATTTAACTATACATTATGAGTCTATGAAAATGTGTGTTGGGTGTGTGTATAATCATCCATAAGAAAGTGTGAATAAATGATGTACTTCTGCTGTTCAAGTTTTCATGTGTTACATTACGAATCCAGACATATTTCTCTGCTCACAATCTGTATGATCCGTTAGTGTCACGGTTTTGATGTGTTTAGTTCTGTTTTGTGATCTTGTTTTCCCCTGTCTTTTGTGATTTTGGTTCAGTCCTGTTAGTTTTCCCTCTCTGTCTGATTACCAATTCTCTGCACCTGTTTTCAGTTAATTATCTCGTTTGGTTCAGTTCATTTAACTTCCAAAAACAAACAGAAACAAAAGAACAAAACTCCAGGACTTCAGAAAGAATAACAACCATACATAGACGACGACCAACAAACACTGAGGGAAAACACCCTCAGTGTTTGTTGGTCGTCGTCTATGTATGGTTGTGTTTCTTTCTGAAGTCCTGGAGTTTTGTTCTTTTGTTTCTGTTTGTTTTTGGAAGTTAAATAAACCTCATAAACTGCAGTTTCCGTGTCCTCGTCTTCGGCTACCTGCACAGCAACCCTGACAGAACGACCAACCTTGAAAAGAAAAGATGGAGATCTGGAAGCAGGCCTTTGTGGGAACTCGCCAAGCTGTGTTCCGTGGGAACCGTGGAGGTCGTAGAGGGGGACATGGTCGCCAATCCACAGGTCACAGTCCATGTTCGCTCTTCAGCCAGGTGCATGTGGTCCCATCCAGCACAGAGCCCGTCGCCTGCCCGCCAGAGCCTGAGCCCGTCGCCTGCCCGCCAGAGCCTGAGCCCGTCGCCTGCCCGCCAGAGCCTGAGCCCGTCGCCTGCCCGCCAGAGCCTGAGCCCATCACCTGCACTCCAGAGACTGAGCACGCCGCACATGAATCCACACAAGAAGACACAGCGCTGATAGTGATGTCTGCAGCGATTCTGTGTGTGTGGGCTGCACGCACATCAGCTCTGGCCCATGAGTCCCATGATGTGCTGGTCCCGTCCAGTTCCGAGTCCCATGATGTGCTGGTCCCGTCCAGTTCCGAGTCCCATGATGTGCTGGTCCCGTCCAGTTCCGAGTCCCATGATGTGCTGGCCCCGTCCAGTTCCGAGTCCCATGATGTGCCAGAGCCCGTTGACCCAGCACCAGAGCCCGTTGACCCAGCGCCAGAGCCCGTTGACCCAGCGCCAGAGCCCGTTGACCCAGCGCCAGAGCCCGTTGACCCAGCGCCAGAGCCCGTTGACCCAGCGCCAGAGCCCGTTGACCCAGCGCCAGAGCCCGTTGACCCAGCGCCAGAGCCCGTTGACCCAGACCCAGATCCCGTTGACCCAGCGTCCGTTGATGTCAAGTCTGTTCCCGTTCCTGAACCTGTCCTTCTCCCCAAGAAAATTTTTTGGGGGGGGGGGGGGGCTATACGCCTTCGCCGTGGCCAGCCAAAGATCCACGGAGGCCCGGAAAAATAACACCGCCGTGGCCACCTGATGGGTCTTCACCGCCGTGGCCACCTGAAGGGTCTTCACCGCCATGGCCACCTGAAGGGTCCTCACCAGCACGGCCACCTGAAGGGTCCTCACCAGCACGGCCACCTGAAGGGTCTTCACCAGCACGGCCACCTGAAGGGTCTTCACCGCCGTGGCCACCTGAAGGGTCTTCAGCGCCGTGGCCACCTGAAGAGCCTGCACCGCCATGGCCACCCAAAGGGTCCTCACCGCCCTGGACGCCCGAGGGTCCGACAGCTTTGCCCTGGACACCCGAGGGTCCGACAGCTCCGCCCTGGACGCCCGAGGGTCCGACAGCTCCGCCCTGGACGCCCGAGGGTCCGACAGCTCCGCCCTGGACGCCCGAGGGTCCCACAGCTCCGCCCTGGACGCCCGAGGGTCCCACAGCTCCGCCCTGGACGCCCGAGGGTCCCACAGCTCCGCCCTGGACGCCCGAGAGTCCCACAGCTCCGCCCTGGACGCCCGAGGGTCCCACAGCTCCGCCCTGGACGCCCGAGGGTCCCACAGCTCCGCCCTGGACGCCCGAGGGTCCCACAGCTCCGCCCTGGACGCCCGAGGGTCCCACAGCTCCGCCCTGGACGCCCGAGGGTCCCACAGCTCCGCCCTGGACGCCCGAGGGTCCCACAGCTCCGCCCTGGACGCCCGAGGGTCCCACAGCTCCGCCGTGGCCGGGTCCCACTGTGTGGCCACGCCCACAGCCTGCTCCGCCGAGGTCACGCCCACAGCCTGCTCCACCGTGGCCACGCCCACAGCCTGCTCCGCCGTGGCCACGCCCACAGCCTGCTCCGCCGTGGCCACGCCCACAGCCTGCTCCGCCGTGGCCACGCCCACAGCCTGCTCCGCCCTGGAGGCTTCCCGGACCTGCACCATGCCCTCGTCAGCCTCCAGGGCGCCCAACCTCCCACCCCTTTGGATGTTATACGGCGCGAGGACGCGCCTTTGGTGAGGGGGGGTTCTGTCACGGTTTTGATGTGTTTAGTTCTGTTTTGTGATCTTGTTTTCCCCTGTCTTTTGTGATTTTTTGGTTCAGTCCTGTTAGTTTTCCCTCTCTGTCTGATTACCAATTCTCTGCACCTGTTTTCAGTTAATTATCTCGTTTGGTTCAGTTCATTTAAGCCCTGTGTTTTCCCTCAGTGTTTGTTGGTCGTCGTCTATGTATGGTTGTGTTTCTTTCTGAAGTCCTGGAGTTTTGTTCTTTTGTTTCTGTTTGTTTTTGGAAGTTTAAATTTGTTAAATAAACCTCATAAACTGCAGTTTCCGTGTCCTCGTCTTCGGCTACCTGCACAGCAACCCTGACAGTTAGAAAATAATAGTTGCTTATTTTTATTATGTTAACTGTTTCTTCTCCAGGTGTGTCTGGTGTTGGATCAGACGGAGTGTCAGTGATGGAGGGAGATTCAGTCACTCTAAACACTGGTGTTCAAACAAACCGACAAGTAGAGATTAGATGGTATTATAATGACATTCGCATCGCTCAAATCAATGGAGATCTCAATAAGACCTGTACAGATGTTCACTGTAATGAAGATAATGAGAGATTTAGAGACAGACTGAAGCTGGATCATCAGACTGGATCTCTGACCATCATGAACATTACAGACACACACTCTGGAGAATATACACTGAGGATCTTCAGCATCAGAGACAGTGAAAAGATCTTCAGTGTTAATGTCCAAGGTGAGTCATTTCATAACGTTTAAATGCAGATTAGCTATATATTTTTAATGTGTGTTTATAGGCACAGACCAAAATGTTTCTTTTCAAATCGAGAGTCAAGAAAGGACTTGTTCACAGTTTTCTCATGTTGTGTAGTTTTTGTTTGTTTTCAGCAAAAGATCCTCCAGCATCTGTTGGTTTGTGTTTCAGGTGTTTCTGCTGCTGAAATAGATGAAGTGAAGAGAAAAGAGGGAGAATCTGTCACTTTTGATCCTCCTGTAGCGAGAAAACCAAGTGATGTGATGATGTGGTATTTTAATGACATTCTCATCGCTCAAATAACTGGAGATCTCATTGATATCTGTACAGATGTTCAGTGTAATGAAGATACTGAGAGATTCAGAGACAGACTGAAGCTGGATCATCAGACTGGATCTCTGATCATCACAAACACCCGAAACACAGACTCAGGAGAATATACACTACAGATCATCATCAACAACAGCAGCTTCAGTGTCACTAGAGTGAAGAGATTCAATCTTACTGTTGCTGGTGAGAATATAATTCAGTTATTCAATGCATTTCCCTTTGAGGAATAAAAAAACAGTTGAGATGTTGAGTTGACATTTTTTGAGCTTTGCCAAATAACACTTTGACTAATGTTATTAACTTGATAACTAATATTATGCATTTTTCAAGTTTTCAAAAATGCATAATATTAGTTGTCCAGTAAACACTGCTCTTTCCTGTTGATACAGCTGATGATCAACATAGAAGGGTCTAAAGTAAAATAAATAAATAAAAGTACTGGATGGATTATCATTCACAATAATGTCTGTTTCTCTGTAGATGTTCCAGATTCAGGTTTATCTTCAGGAGCTGTAGCAGGAATAGTTGTTGTTGTTGTTCTGCTGGTTTCTGCAGTTGTTGCTGTGATTTACTATTGTCACCGCATTACCCATATAGCAGTATCACAGTGAGTACATACAGCTGATTTAACAAGATATACTGTAAGAGATTTAATGTGCAAAAACAAAGTTTTTTTTTTTCTGGATGCTATATTTTTTGCTCTTTACTTTTATTTTTTATTTTTAACAGAACAGAAGCAGATATTCAACGGTGAAACAGTCAAAACAATCAAAAACAACAAATAACTCCCAAATAAACATTTTGTACAGTTTGAGTTTGTCTAACTGAAACATCAATCCTTCTCATCACTGTTACTGTCACGTTTTGGGTTTTATTTCTTGTTTTTGTCATGTTTCTCTGTCTTGTTATGTGATTCCCTGTTTGTCATGTGATCCTGCCATGTGTCTTGGTCAGTTCTTTTCATTGCGCTATGGTGGTTCTAGTGTGAGCTCGGGATTTGGCCCGTACCCAGAGTACTCCACAAATAGTTAGAACTGGAGGTGTGGAGAAGGGGTGGTGGAGGGATGCTGATAAACTTGTCAATGAACATGTATGTATAAATACACCTCTTATTGTTGATTAACTGAATTATGAATTGTGTTACTGAATTATCCTTGTGTTGTGTTAATTATCTGAACATGCTCCTCCTGAACTTTGTTAAATGTTATTTAAATATGGCATCCAAAACTGTTAGAGTATATTAAATGATTTTAATGATAAATTAACACATTTAGCCTTAAACCGTATGAGCAATGAAGTAAGAAACAGAGCAACAGTTTCGAGCAGTAGATCAGTGAGAGCTTGATGTTTCTCAGTATATAGAGGTTTATTAAAGCTGTTATAGTGATACAGACACAAACAGTGAGTGATTATCTCTCTTTCTTAACATTTGCACTATAATGCTGATCTGGTTTGACATCTCAGTTATTTTCTCCCGTCTGTTTACATCCTCTTACAACTGATAGAACTGATTTTTTACAATTACCTCAACAAGACGGGCATTATGACTAAGAGTTTCCTCCTCAACACAAAGACAGTCTCCACTACTGATACTGAGGGTGGTTTTACTGGTATTGTTGCTGTTACTGGAAATGTCTGGTATTCTTATGTTGCTAATATTTATGGTTTATAGTTACATTAACCCTTACTTATCTACCTTCATCAGAAAACACTTAACAGCACTGAAACCAAAACCAGCTTTAACCTTGGAATATCATTTATTTATTTTAAATTTGGTGAAACATTCAGGTATTTATTGTTCAATGCCTGTAACTGGACTCATATATGATACAGTCTGTGTTAAATGTTGCTGCATTAAACCTGTGAAATACTTATGGAGGAGTGTTACAGCCATAATAACACACACATGTGTGTATACTTGACAAAACAATACAATTAAACTTGTAAATCTTCATTCATTAGATTTTTAGATCTTTATGTTCATGGTTGAAATGTGCAAAACCTGAACAAACATCTGTGATATGAGATGCTGATTCATTCTTTCATTTTATCTGTTGATGTGAGGAGATGAAGACCTGTCGTGTTATTCTACTTTTTCTCCATCTCGTATCTTTTTCAGTTCTATTGAGCTGTGATTGTCAAGTGGTTTTTTTTAATCATGGAATTATTGTATTTTGCTGATATGTTTGTTAGAACAATATCATTGTTTGATGGAGACGATTCCCTTTGTTCTTTCTTTAGCAGTAATCTTGATCCCTTGTTCCTATTTTTGAATTTTTCTTTTTGTCTGGTGCTCATTGATTAAATATATAAATCAATAGAGGTGTTTCATGATTTTTATTTATGTCAGGTAAATATTTTAAGAAAAGCCATTTAAGTGTCACAACTAATATATGCTAAACTCCTCTCAAAAGCTTTTATCACAGATTTAATCATAAATCAATAAGAACTGGAAATGAATGTTGTAGTTTTCCTAAAACTTAGGGTTTTTTTTATAAGCTGTTTTAATGAGACAAATGTTGTGTTTCTTGCATTCTGGGCAGAATATTTCCTTATCGTTACATCAGCAAAGGGAAAAAGTGACGAAGTAAAACCCATAAAAACACTGTTTTCTTTTCTGAAACAAGGAAATGAACATGAAAAATCTTTGTGTTTATGTGATAAATATGATTAAAAACATATGATTCATTCATAACATCTGGAATCTGTGCGTCTCTAAAATACGTTTGTTATCAGAAATATCTAAGCTAATATTGAATCATCTAGTTATAGGAATTTCATCACTGATGCACTACTTTCACTAGCAACTTTATTGGTTGTTACATCTTGTCATAATCGATGGACTGAGTTTGTTTTGCTCTGTTCTCTTCCTCACTTCTGTTAATTTTTTCTTTGTGCTGCTGGTCTAGATATTGATCACATAAACCCAGTCAAAGAAGCACAGCAAGCAGAGATATGTGGACTCAGTCTGCAAACTGTCTGGGACAGAAGAGAATGATGTTTTTTTACCTTTGATGTTCATCAGATGATCTTAAGTATTTGTTGAACTGAAAGTACAGGAATGTTCAGCCAACTAAAATCTGTTACCTGTAGGGTAGTGGATGTCATTGCCTTTGTACCTTTATCTTCTGTCATTCTGGGCGAGACAAGGAAATAGTCTGGAGTTCATCTTTTAATTAAGGAATTGCTACCAATAAATTACTGGCAGAGCCACCGTGAAACAGCAGAAAAATGTATTGCAATGATCGGCAACATATGTCTCTCTCTCTCTCTCTCTCTCTCTCTCTCTCTCCTCTCTCTCTCTCTCTCTCTCTCTCTCTCTCTCTCTCTCTCTCTCTCTCTCTCTCTCTCTCTATATATATATATATATATATATATATATATATATATATATATATATATAATATAATGTAAACAAATGTCCACCTCAAATTGTTTTTGTTTTTCTAAAGATTTACTAAAGTAATTCTGGGAAATGGAGTCATGTTCTATCATGTTTCACACATTTACAATTACAATAAATCAAACTAAATTATTTGTTCTGTGACTAGAGCTTTTAACATTCATTGCTGGGGGAAAATATTTCCTGTTAATGTAATCTGTACAAGTAGTTCAAACTAATATCATTTATAGAATATGTAATGCAATCATATCTGACATATACTGTAAAGCTTCATTGTTAAACACTTTACTTAAAATATCTATATGAATTTCTTAGAATTTGTTTTGAATTGCAATTCTGCTTCCTTTAATTCAAATTCGAATTGTAATTCTAGATCCTGTATTTGACATCAATTCAAATTCAATTCAAATTCAAGAATTGAATTGGAATTGAGGAGTCATTCTCAATTCAATTCTGAATTGTGCACAAGTCTGGCAGAGATAACGGATAATCGTTTGCACATTGGAGAGTGCGTTCTCGAGCCACCAGGCACTGTTTTGTGCGGATGGGCGGCCGGAGCGTGTTGAGGGTTTTTCTGTTAGAACAGTGTCATGTTAGCGACCCCTTAAGCTAACTTTAGCTGGACAATTACTTTATTCTAGAGCTGCTTTAAAGCCAAAACAATCTGTTACTTTAATTTCCAATTATCATTGTAAAGCTGCTTTGAAACAATCAATATTGTTAAAAGTGCTATAAATGAAGGTGACTTGACTATATGGGGATGATTAGGAGGAGGACGAAGGAGGCCAATGGGCAAATTTAGCCAGGATGCCGGGGTTACGGGTTACATTTTTCGAAGGACATCCTGTGATTTTTAATGACCACAGAGAGTCAGGAGCTCGGTTTAACGTCTCATCAGAAGGATGGTGCTTGTTAGGACCCACACAAACCAGTGTACCCCCCCTGCTGGCCTCACTAACACCTCTTTCAGCCGCAACCTGGTTTTCCCAGGAGGTCTACCATCCAGGTACTGACCAGGCTCAGCCCTGCTTAGCTTTAGTGGGCCACAGGGTGATATGGCTGCTTTGGCTTAACTCCATGCATTTTGCAGAAAACATTGTTTTGGTTGTGCTTGGGCTCTGCGTGACTGTGAAACTGTAAAACATTTAGACCACTTAACTTAGCGATTGCTATCAAGATGTGAAGAGAGTTTCGACCAGCATAACAACAACAAAAAGTTCTAGAACAAGGAATATAGGTGTGACGATGATCGGCTGGATTGAGAGGGCACTCCACTTCTGAACTGCCTTTCCTTGGACTGTTTACGCACACACACCCTGAACTGATTACGCACACACCTGTTTCCATTGATCACTCTCACACCTGCATTGAGTTCCACACGCAGCTTCACACACATTTATACCTCACTGTGACTTATCATGTATTGCGAAGTCTTGAATGAAGGTATGACTCACTGTTGTGTTCAGTTCCTAGCATCTCCTAGTCCTTATCCAGTCTGATATCTGGTCTTGATTCCAAATCTGTGGAATTCCTGATTCCCTGTCTGTGTTTTCGACCTTTGCTGAACCCTCTCCTCGAGTCTCCTGCCTGCCCATTGACCTTCTGCCTGTTTCCTGCATCTCGTGTCGTCTGCTGTCTGCCCCTGTTCTCCTGCCTGGTATTTGGATCGTGATTTAGTGGTCGTGATCGTGGTCTGCTCTCTGTGACCCTTGCCTGTCTGAGTACTCTGTAAATAAACCTACGCTGCGTTTGAATCTATCTGTGTTTGATTGTTTATAACAATAGGCGGCAATGAGATAGGAAAGTTGAGTTTTATTGTATTTTCTTTACTTTTTTTCCAGTAAATTAGAGATTTGAAAAACAATGTTTAGTTGTTTTGCTCATTGAAAAATAAAACAATAAAAAAGATTTCTATTCACTGATGATTTGTTTTCCCTTATAGCTAGTCTTGCAATTCCTAATGCTTTCATTCTTGCAACACATTCTTGCAGTACATTTATCAGCATATCTCATCAGATCTGTTTGTTCTGAGTTCAATGCAAAAGTATCCAAAGCATGGAATTAAATAATTGAGTATTGTTATTGTTCTTGGTTGCATATGTTTGAGCACATCTGGTAAAGTAATCAGTGACAACCAGTATGCATTGTTACAGTCCTGACTAGCTTCTGTTTCCTCATTTGTGTTTTCCTGTTGCCCAGGGGAATTTGTGTGTTGATTTTGTGTGTTCTCTCTTTGTGTTTTTTGCAGGTTAGAGTTACGGTTGTCGGTAGTGGTTGGCCATTCAGGCCTTTCCAACAGCAGTTTTTGAGAAATAATTTATGTAGTCATTCATTTTTCTATTTTGATGTTTGTTTGATTCATTTATGCATTACCTTAATAAAATTTACTTTTCGGTTAATTTAATTTGCGTGTGGCCTCCCTGTTTGTTATATTCCCTGAGTCAGGTGGTTTTGTAAAGGTACTCAGTCATCTTTATTCCTCTCCAAGTGAAGATAGAAACAAGTTAGAATAGAAATATATAGATAGAAAAGTTGTTTTTAATGCTTCTCATTGGATCACTATCATGGGATAGTTGCTTTCAACTTTGGTTAACAGGACCATCTGACCATCTCTCTCATTTACATTTTTATTAATTATTAATTTTATTTAGGTAGTTAGTGTGTTTCCATCATGTAATAAAGGTAAGTCACCTCACAAGTCTGATATTTTCTTGCATTTTATTTCACACAATTCTGAATTTATAATTCTCAACTGATATGTTTAAGCTATTGCGAGGAAAAACATTCTGAATTGTAAAATAAATAGTAATGTTTTTCAAGCTTCCATAGATATTTCTATAGCCATGACATTAATACAGAAGCATATTGCAGTCAGTTATAATGCTTATTGTGTAGTTTCAAGTTCTACCAGCAGGTGCTTTATGGGACAAAAGTCTTTTTTATCCGGACTCATATGTATTTTATTTAGTAAGTCTCATATTGCTCATGTTACATGATAAGCCTTGTGTTTACATTTTTTAAATAACTAAAATAATAAACTATCATTTAAACTTGACATGGTCTTTAAATTCTCTTTACATAATAACAATTTGGATATTCTAATGCAAAAAAACGAACATTTAGGCTATACAATATTTTACAAACGGTTGACTGAAAAACCGTTTTGCATATGCAAATTAGAACGTCATCGCTCTACATTCCATTCCAGCTGTCAGGTTAGTTTCACTTACAAATAGGCTACTAGTTTTACAAGTAAGCCCTTAAAGCAGCACACTTTTATGAATGAGAATAGCCATTCAATTTATGTGGGGAAAATGTCGCTTCTAGTTATTTTGCTCTCGGTGATCTTGATTTCAACCGACCACGGTAAGACTTGATTTGTTACAATCTCTTTTCCGGCGTTGCACCGATTTATTTGAACGAATATGTTAATGGTATATTGATGGTAGGATTATAATCGGGTGACAACAAATCATAGAATCAGCCCAAATCAGTTTCAGTGGCGTTAAAATGGGAACTTTGTAAATTACTTCGTATAAAACCAGGTACACTGACATAAGATAAGAAAATACAGGAGTGTAAGGGCTCTGTCACAAAACCAAGGACTATACTAACTAGACCGAAGTGACCGAACCCTGACAGAATAATAAATATAATTTTATATCAGTGCATTAACTGACCAAAGGTAGCTTGAATGTAATGTGAGTGAGCTTCTGCCAAAATTAATAAAAGGTAATGTAAGCATGTTATTTACGGGGAGAACTAAAATATTTTGAAGAAAGGCTCTGTATTATGAGTCTTGATGCTGTTAAAATTAGCATAATTTTCTGAAATATTTTATATTTAAATCTTTAAATATTTCTAATATATTTATATATTTACTATTCATCTGTAATATACATTATGAGTCTATGAAAATGTGTATTAGGTGTGTATTAAAATGTCTATAAAAATGTGTATTAGACTCATGTCATGTTTGTCTGATGAGTGAAAGTGTGAATCGATGATGTTCTTCTGCTGTTTGTTTCCATGTGTGAATGTTCCAACATTCGTATGCTTTTGAATCTTAAATGTTTCCAAACCCTTTGGTTGAAAACTCATGACTGAGTGTGTAAAAATAACAAATAAGGGAAATGAAACTAGACAGATGTCTAGGTTTGAAAATTTGAGATTAACAATGAAGTAATCAAGAAAACAGACTTTGCTTCTAGTAACAGAAGGGTTTGCATATGAAGAACCAATCAAATTGTAAGGAAATTAGGTAATGTATGTATTCGGTAATGCCATTTTTGCCAATCTCCTATTCTATAATACTGTTGTATTGTTTTTGCTGGTAGGATTCCCCCAAAAATGTGTCTGAGATCCTCCGGCCGTGATTAAAGCATATTCGAAGGCATTGTTTGGAGTCTGTCTAGTTAATGCTGCGCAGCAAGATAGTTAGTGGAGTAAGTTAGTTAGGGTAGCTTATACGGAAAGGGATGAGACGTTGTCCGAACTCGAAGCCAGTTGTCGACTGTAGACGCAGAACTAGAGTATAAAGATTATTGGGTGTCGAATGGAGACGCCCCAGAAATAGATATTATGCCACATTCACATTCACCTCCTTCATCTGTATTCACTACACTTCCCAGCATTCCCAGTCATTATCACCTGCACCTGCACCTCATGATCACCGTCACCTGTGTCCCATCACCAGCATGAACTATATAACACTCACTCTCCCTGCAGTCACTGTCTGATCTCGTCTCTACATGACACACAGACTCTCCTACGCTCAACCAGAGACTTACCTGCTACTTACCTGCTACTTACCTGTCTTCACCGCATGCCGTCTTCAGTTCCCAGCCATCCTACTGCAACCCTTTCCAGTGACAGACCATCTGCATCTGAAAGAGAGACTCTTATGATCCAGTGGCTAAGTTCTCATCCTATTATCATCTGTTTGAATACTCACCATAACTCCGTCTGCTTCTACTGTTCTGTAAATAAACACTGATTTCACTTACCACCTGTCTGACTCCTGTATCATCCGTGACAGAAGATCAGACCGCCCTAAGATGGACGATGGGGTTAAAATTATCGTCCTGGCTCAGGAGAGCCAAAGTTTGTATTCATTTGTTGCAGGCTTTGTCCGCCTCGCACTCGTCAGTAATGAGGATGACGAGCGGTTGAGTACCTTATTCCGGCTCGGGGCCACCTTTCACCACCGGATCGACCTTCCAGACACCACCGGACTCAGCTGGAGGGAGACTGTGATCCGGTGTCTGGAGAGTGTCGGTTCCCGACCCGGGACACAACCTACCAGCACCAAGCCCACTTCGCCGCTGGTCCCGTCCAGCCCAGTTAAGCCTTCGCCGCTGGTCCCGTCCAGCCCAGTTGAGCCTTCGCCGCTGGTCCCGTCCAGCCCAGTTGAACCTTCGCCGCTGGTCCCATCCAGCACAGAGCCCCCACCGCTGGCCTCTGCCAGCACTGATTTAATAGACTTTTTCACAGAGCCAGAGCCCGTTGACCCAGCGCCAGAGCCAGAGCCCGTTGACCCAGCGCCAGAGCCAGAGCCCGTTGACCCAGCGCCAGAGCCAGAGCCCATTGACCCAGCGCCAGAGCCAGAGCCCGTTGACCCAGCGCCAGAGCCAGAGCCCGTTGACCCAGCGCCAGAGCCAGAGCCCGTTGACCCAGCGCCAGAGCCAGAGCCCGTTGACCCAGCGCCAGAGCCAGAGCCCGTTGACCCAGCGCCAGAGCCAGAGCCCGTTGACCCAGCGCCAGAGCCAGAGCCCGTTGACCCAGCGCCAGAGCCAGAGCCCGTCGCCTGCCCGCCAGAGCCTGAGCCCGTCGCCTGCCCGCCAGAGCCTGAGCCCGTTGCCTGCCCGCCAGAGACCGCCGTCCAGCCAGAGACCGCCGTCCAGCCAGAGACCGCCGTCCACTGAGCCCTGTCGACCCTGCTGCCCATCCACAGCTAAACTCCAGTATTGCTGTGGAGTCGCCTCTGGGTCTCCAAGCCTCAGCATCGCCCTGGTCAGTGGATCACCTGTCCTTGCCTCAATCCCCTGAACCTCTGACTCCACCTTGGTCCCCCGACCCTACAGCTTCTCTTCGGCTCATTGTGCCCTCATCTCCGCCGGGTCTTGTCAGCCCTATAGCTCCACCAGGCTCACTCCTCCTTCCTTCTTCGCATTGGTCAGCCGTCACCCTGGTTCCACCTCGGGACTCCGTGCTGCCGGCTGTGCCTCTGCCCTGCATCCCTTCTGCTCCACCGGGCTCCATCTTCCCTCCTGCTCCTCAGTCGTCCTCCCTCGCACTGGTTACGCCACGGGCTTCCAGAGCCCCTTCTCCGTTTCGGTCCCATGAGCCTGCAGATCTGCCTTGGCCCTCCAGACCTGTGGTGTCACCTCGGCTCTGGGTCCATCCGGCTCAGTTGGGGATCTCTGGAACTTCTACAGGGTCTTCACCGCCATGGCCACCCGAAGGGGTCTCACCGCCATGGCCACCCGAAGGGGTCTCACCGCCATGGCCATCCGAAGGGGGCTCACCGCCATGGCCACCCGAAGGGGGCTCACCGCCATGGCCACCCGAAGGGGGCTCACCGCCATGGACGCCCGAGGGTCCCACAGCTCCGCCCTGGACACATCCTCTCTCATCTGCTCCGCCTTGGCTCCTCTGCAGCGCGAGGTCGCGCTTTCCGGAGGGGGGTGTAATGTCACATTCACATTCACCTCCTTCATCTGTATTCACTACACTTCCCAGCATTCCCAGTCATTATCACCTGCACCTGCACCTCATGATCACCGTCACCTGTGTCCCATCACCAGCATGAACTATATAACACTCACTCTCCCTGCAGTCACTGTCTGATCTCGTCTCTACATGACACACAGACTCTCCTACGCTCAACCAGAGACTTACCTGCTACTTACCTGCTACTTACCTGTCTTCTATTGGATTATCGTCATCACCGCATGCCGTCTTCAGTTCCCAGCCATCCTACTGCAACCCTTTCCAGTGACAGACCATCTGCATCTGAAAGAGAGACTCTTATGATCCAGTGGCTAAGTTCTCATCCTATTATCATCTGTTTGAATACTCACCATAACTCCGTCTGCTTCTACTGTTCTGTAAATAAACACTGATTTCACTTACCACCTGTCTGACTCCTGTATCATCCGTGACATATTAAGTGTCGAGACGCTTGGGTGTCGATTGGAGACGCGACGCCCCAGATATAGATATTAAGTGTCGAGACGCTTGGGTGTCGATTGGAGACGCGACGCCCCAGATATAGATATTAAGTGTCGAGACACTTGGGTGTCGATTGGAGACGCGACGCCCCAGATATAGATATTAAGTGTCGATTCGCTTGGGTGTCGATTGGAGATGCCCCAAGTAATTAGGAGTCAGGTGCATAAGAAGAAAAAGCATATTACTAATTGCACTGTATCACTTTATTTTTGTTTAACTATTGAATTTTATTTGAATACATTTTAAATTGGTTGTTATTTTGTATTGCTTATATTTTACAAGTATTACCATTGTGTATAAAAAGTGCTAGATATAACTTGCCTTGCCTTAAAATTGTTGTTTACAGGTCAGAGTTATGACTGTATGCTTCTTGCAGATGCACATGTAGAAACTCCAGTACTGAATCAACCTTCAGGTGGTTTAGGCCTAATTGAAATCATTATTCTTATATACGCAGTGTCGCTACAAGTCTTGGTCGTGGCCCTAATGATTTACTGTCTCAGGAAGTATGAATGAAAAATACCAAAGTGTAAGTAACAATTTTATTTTCATAATCATTTTTCAAAGTTGCATGCTTTGCAGCATTTTGTGTTAGTGATGTAAACACATTCCATCCAAAGTTGCGAATTTAGCCTAACTTGTGCGCAGAATTGGAATATTGCATAAAACATTTGCAATTAAGCACCGTTTCCATCCAACGAGTCGAAAAGAACAAAACCGTAACTTTGTTATTATTTTTTGATTTCATGGAGACTGTAGTCTAGAGTAATATTGTTGAAGTGGTAGTCTTGTTGCTTAAAGGATTGTAATTGATTATAAGATAATTCAGGAAGCATCAGATAATGTGTTTGTTCATGTTCTCTTGTGGTGTGAGTGTGAATGTGATTCAGTGTAAAGGGTTTAAAGATAAATCAGAGAGCAGGGGACATATTTGGAGCAAATGATCAGTGTTGATTTAGTAGTATTCTTCTAATTTATCTTTTTTCTTGGTTCTGATGTGGCAGCTGACAGAGAATCTTACAATCTTAAAACTGATACTGAAATACAGAGAGATGATCAAAAACATCTGGAGATAAAACCCGAGAACCACAGACTCTGTAAATCATCAGAATCAACAGAAATGGGAAAAACCTAATTGGAGTTATTCAGTGTTTCTGTCTCTGGTGAGTAAATCTTTCAGTGCAACAGATTCTTAGATCAACACCGTGTCTGTCACAAACTGCTCAGAAACACCAAGGTTGAGGATCCAAATGCAGCGTTTATTAAAGGGTAATCCAAAGAAGTGTCAATACTATAAGTTTATACAAGTAGCAGATTAATCATGTGACTGTAGATGTGTGTGTTAAAAAAGAACATCCTGTTTTCTGTTAATCAGACAATGTCATAGTGTATATGATTTTAAATAGATGATTGTGTTGCATCTGTCTTCAGAATTTGTTATTGCTAATGTCTACATACAGACAGACGTCTTTCACTGTAGTGTCCCTTCTTGTTTTAGTTTCTCTTAGCATAAAATACAGAATTAAAAGCAATAATTTGCAGTATGAAAAACATAAGAACTTTAAATCATCTGTAATTGTTCATTTCCAATAATCTTTAATAGCAATTATCTGGAAAAAAAGAAACGCATTGAATTCAAATGTTTTTTAATATATATATATATATATATATATATATATATATATATATATATATATATATATATATATATATATATATATATATATATATATATATATATTTATTTATATTGTATTAACTCCTCATATGTAATTTCTTTGAGTAGATTCTTCATTGTAATTTGTGCAACTTTTTTTTTTTTTTTGTGAAGGGTCTTTACACATCACTGTACATGCAAAACACTGTCCCTTCTCTTATGTCTGTTTTCTATTATACTGTTTTGTGTGTTTTCTTTTAGGTTACACTGCAAATATTCAGATGAGACACACATTCATTTACCGAATAGCCTTTCATCAGCTTCCCTGCACTTCACACATCCACCATCACCTCCTACACCCCCTCCTCTCCCCCCTCCTGCCATCCAACCTGAGCTTAAGGTCTGTGTGGAGGACGTGAGCCGAGTCTTCAAAAAACAGAAGACTAGGAAAGCCTCAGGCCCAGACGGCATCTCATCTGCTTGTCTAAAAGCCTGCGCTGACCAACTGGCCCCGGTCTTCACGCAGATCTTCAACAGATCATTGGAGCAGTGTGAAGTTCCCTGCTGCTTCAAGCGCTCCACTATCATTCCTGTCCCCAAAAAAAACCAAAATCACTGGACTTAATGACTACAGACCTGTCGCTCTCACATCCGTGGTCATGAAGTCGTTTGAAAGACTGGTGTTGGCCCACCTGAAGGACATCACTGGACCTCTGCTGGATCCCTTTAAGTTTGCTTACAGAGCAAACAGGTCTGTGGATGATGCAGTCAACATGGGACTGCATTATATCCTGCAACATCTCGACAGACCTGGGACTTATGCAAGGATCCTCTTTGTGGACTTCAGTTCGGCCTTCAATACCATCATGCCTGATCTTCTCACAGCCAAACTGACCCAGATCTCCATTCCATCCTCGATCTGTCAGTGGATCTCCAGCTTCCTGACGGACCAGGAAGCAGTTCGTGAGACTGGGGAAATACACATCCAGGACTCTCATCACCAGCACTGGTGCCCCCCAAGGGTGCGTTCTCTCCCCACTGCTCTTCTCCCTGTACACTAACGACTGCACTTCTAGAGACCCCACTGTCAAGCTCCTGAAATTTGCAGACGACACCACTGTCATCGGTCTCATCCGAAACGGTGACGAGTCTGCTTACAGACTGGAGGTCGAACAGCTGGCTGTCTGGTGCAGTTATAACAACCTTGAGCTGAACACGCTCAAAACAGTGGAGATGACCGTGGACTTCAGGAGGAACAGCCCAGCACTCCCCCCACTCACCATCATGAACAGCACTGTGGAAGCAGTGGAGTCATTCAGGTTCCTGGGCACTATCATCTCTCAGGACCTAAAGTGGGACAATCACATTGACTCCATTGTGAAAAAGGCCCAGCAGAGACTGTATTTCCTTCGCCAGCTGAGGAAGTTCAACCTGCCACAGGAGCTGCTGATTCAGTTCTACTCAGCCGTCATTGAGTCTGTCCTATGCACTTCCATCACTGTCTGGTTTGGTTCAGCTACCAAATCAGACATCATGAGACTACAGCGGACAGTTCGGACTGCAGAGAGGATTATTGGTTCCCCCCTGCCAACCCTCCAGGACCTGTACTCTTCCAGAGTGAGGAAGAGAGCAGGTAAAATCATCACAGACTCCACTCACCCTGGACACCACCTGTTTGAACTGTTACCGTCAAGACGGAGACTCAGATCACTGGCCACAAGAACATCTCGGCAGAGGAACAGTTTCTTCCCACAGGCCATTTCCCTCCTGAACAGTTAACATATCTCCCAAGGCATATGCCTTAAAGTGCAATACCCCCACTGTTTAACGCAACAACTTACAACTCCGGTGACACTTACATGTAGATTTATTTATTTATAATATTCAAAACACTGTAAATTTGTTCATAATCTGTAAATGTTTATTCTGGCTAAACCCAACTGTGATACTTTTATTCTCATATTTTTATATTTTGTATTTTATTCTTAAAAACTTGTATTATTATGTTTCTTGTTGTATTTGTATATGTGCACTGGAAGCCTCAGTACCAAAACAAATTCCTTGTGTGTGCAAGCACACTTGGCAATAAAGCTATTTCTGATTCTGATTCAGCATAAAGAGACATAAACATAAAAAACATATTTGACCATCCAGGGTCAAATTCAACATTTCTCCATTTACTGCAGAAGTTATCTGCAAATTTACATTATTTTAGTGTATTTATTTTGCTTTTGTGTTTATTTATATGTTGATATATTTGACTTTTTTTACATAAAGTGTAATAACATTTGATAATTTAGTTTTGTAATGGACTTCTGTTACTTCACGATATTGGAAATATTTCTGTTTTAATCTATGAAGCCAAGCTAATGGATATCACACAAGCAGTGTGTATGCTCTGCGCAAGAGTTACGCCGATGAAGAAGTCGTTAATCTCAGTCAATTCACTACAGAAAGTTAAAGTTTACTTCCGGTGGCCATTGCCGATCCACCCACTGATCTATATAAATGACTGGATTGCTCATGACGTTATAGAAAGGGAAGCCACCACACCGCCATATTGTTATTCCCTCGCATTCTATTGAATTAATAGGAAGTCGTATGATTTTAACTGCAAGCAGACAATGTACGTTCAAACCACTAAATATGTCCACCCTCTCATGGACAAATTCAAAGTAGAGCAAATAGATTTTCATTGCATAGTGGTTATAAAATATAGATTTTCAAAAAGATATTTAGTCCCTTTCTCAACAATATTTAAGTTAATCGGAAAAGTCTTTTTAGGCTCCATTTTTGCTCATTTACCTCCATTGCAACTTGCAGAATTAATATCGTTGCAGTTTCTTTTCTAAATAACATTTAAAAACAAAGATATCTGGTCAAACTTTCAAACAGACCCTCATATCTTTATAAAGAAATTACCCAAATGGTTTTACTAGCTAGTTACAATAATTTGCTTATTTTCAAATAAAGATAAATATGACAGGGTGGACAAAGGCTTTAAAAGGTGAAGGGAACAAAAACATCAGAGAAACAACAGGAACAACATGAAACTCATAATTAAATATTAAACTAAAACTGCGAAACGTAACTCCTCTGTGTGTGGCTTTTTTTCTTAAACTATTTTTGTTGGCAAAATAGAGAAAAAACAGACAATATTGGCACTATTGTGTTTAAAATGTAACACTATATCAACTTGTTTAAAATCTATATCTTCTGTATACTGTTGTATAAAATCAATATCACATTTGCAATTAAGCAGATATTCGGGAAAACGTGTTTAATTATATCATATACCATAAATTTGAGACAAAGATGGACATTTGTTACCACTCTTCGTCGCTCCTTCATTTGTTGACTTTGTTTGTTTATTTTTTGTATTTTTTTTTTCTTTTCTGTACTTACACTGGAGACAGTTCATTCAGCCTGATCTCACGGCAATTCATACGAATTTTACGAGGTGGCTAATTCGTACAAATTCATACGACCTGACCCGTACAAATTTGTACGTTTTTGCTAATTCGTACATATTTTACGAGTTACCAAATTCGTATGAATTCGTACGAATGACCTATCCCTGACCCCGCCCCTGAACCTACCCATCACGTGGGTTTAGACAAACCCATGTGATTAGCCACCTTTTAATCACTCGTACGAATTCGTACTAATTGGTCGTGAGATAGCGTTGGTTCATTACAGACCATGCTACACTTACACTACCTTACTGATTTTGCTGACGTTACATTAGCACTTGTTTGTTTTACATTCTATTTTGTTAATAAACTTGGGTTAAATTCAACGACAGTGTGTGTCCCTTCCTTTGTTGCATCCTTTTGGAGTCACGGGTCGTAACAGAAAGCATCAACTGCAAAATGTTCAATGTGTAAACAATATGATTTACTCGCTAAATTCAGCTTAAATTCCAGCACAATTTGCATATTTTTAAACGCTCAAGACAGACGTCACTACCTGAACTTCATAGCAATTTGATAACATTGCTGACATGGCAATAGTTTTGTCACAATACCAGATTTCAGTAGTCCCTATACAAGTAGACATAATGGCCCTAATTTATCATTGTTGCATAGAAACGCGCGTATATGTTGGCGTAAGATTATGCTTAGGCCCTGTCCCAAATGGAACCCTAAGCACTCGCGGTCTTCCTCTGAGTCCGCACTTTCGCGACGTAACGCCGCTTTGACTGCCGGGAAGAAGTCTGCTGTGGAGTCCGCATCAGCGTGGGCTCGGCAAAAGTGCGCATCAAGGGCGCAAATCGACCATGTGGGGCGCTCGCGAGCACCCTTCTGAGAGCTAAAAATGACAAATGGGACACACTGCGGTCTCACGGACTTAACGGACACGCGAAATTAAGGTTTAAACACTCTTCAATAAGGCATCAGTTGTTTAGTTTACATGCAGTGAAAGTAGGCTACAATAAACCTACTGCATTTATTACTCTTTTATGAATCAGCAATTAATAAACTAATAATAAACGGCAAACTACTTCTTCACTGCTGAATCCTGGTGGTTTAGAGAATAATTACTCTGAGTCGCCCCCTGTCGTTTCACATAATAACACAACGGCGAGCGCGTCAAGTATAAACGCCTCGTCCGTTTGGAGAGGTGGGCGCGCAGTCAGCGGAGACTCGCGCTCGTGCGGACGCGTCGAGTATAAACAAGGCTTAAGTCCACAAGACCGAAAGTGCTCATGAAGTGTGCGATTTGGGACAGGGCCTTACACTCCTCTCACCACCTGATTTACTTCTTCTTCTTCTTCTTCTTTAGAGTTTATCGGCAGCTTGCATCCATTATCGTTGCACTACCGCCATCTTCCGGCTTTATTTCCTGTCATGTCCAGTTACATCATATTCTTCTCATAAGTCCTGTTCTTGATAAAAATAATAAGATTCCTCTGCTTTGTTCATTCTCCCCACTTTCCAGTATTTCCTTCATTCCTGTCCCTATTGTTCCAACTTTTCCTAACTCTTCCATCATATTTGTCCTCTGTTCTTCATATTCTCTGCAACTCAACAACACATGCTCTATAGTTTCTGCAACCTGACAACAACCACAGTTGGGTGCTACCCTATAATGTGTAGTGTGCTATTCAAATTACTGTGACCTATCCTTAATCTGGTCATAACTACTTCTTCTTTTCTATTCCCTCCCCTATTCTTCACAGCCCCAACTTTACTTTGAATAGCATAAATGTCTCCCTTTAGTTTCCATATCCCACTGCTGTTGCCATTCTCTAATGGCTTCTTTCCATATTATACTCTTTCCTTCAGACTTTGACAACTTAATATTTCCTTCAATATTCTATTTTTTAACAGCTTGTTTAGCTAACTTGTCCACTCTCTCATTACCCACAATGCCAATATGAGCAGGAATCCAAGTCAATTGAATCTCATAGCATTTTTCCCTTATTCTTGTGTATATTGTCAATATTGAATACAGTAAATCCTGATGACTATGAGATATACCAGTCATGAGACTGTATAAAGCTGACACTGAATCACTTCCAATTAAAGCTTTTTTAATTTTGTTTTCCTCAATCCATTCTAGTGCCATCTTACCGCCTGATTTATGAAGCTGTGTGTACCTTTGATAAATGCCGCGGCTGAAAACGATCGTCATTAGAATAACACGCCCCTATATATTCAAGTCTCCGCTTCCTACACGCCCTCATTTTACGACATGGACACACGGAAGACGGCAAAGAAGAGAAACTTCTCCGACGTGGAGATCGAGACCATCACCAGGGACGTGGAAAGAAACTAAAAGCGCCAGGTCAGCCATCATTGAGAATTGGTGTACGGTGGAAATATAGTTTAAATACCTGTTTGGATGAGCAAATGACCTATCACAATGCATTATTTTACAGCACGTGTTTTGAAACAATTATTCATTTCGTATCACGTCACATGTTTGTTTTTTGTCACATGATTTTTTGCTCAGTCTGAACATGTTGAAAAATTATTTTTAAATCTGTAAGAGACCGTGTGCGTCTGCGCTGATTACTCGTCAACTGAGTCTTCCTCGGTCAGAAGGAACAGGCAAATCCAATGGTGCAGTTTTGAGTGTTAATTGAGGAGGAGTCAGGTACATGGAGATGATGATGGTTTACAGGCATTAATATGACAGTGTGTTTGTAGGGTATGTGTGTGTGTGTGTGTGTGTGTGTGTGTGTGTGTGTGTGTGTGTGTGTGTGTGTGTGTGTGTGTGTGTGTGTGTGTGTGTGTGTGTGTTGTGGTTATCTGAAACAGAAAATACAATAAAATGTATATTAATAAACATGTAGGCTATGGTTACATACAGTTGCATAAAGAAATGACCCGTGGTACAACCAAAATCTACTAGGGGGAGCTCTAACACTATAAGGAAGAGGTGTTAGAAGAGGTGGAAGAGGTGTTAGAGAGGCCAGCAGGGGGTGCTATCCCTGTGGTCTGTGTGGGTCCTAACACCCCAGTGTAGTGACGGGGACACTATACTGTCAAAGAGCACCGTCCTTCGGATGAGACGTTAAACCGAGGCCCTGACTCTCTGTGGTCATAAAAAATCCCAGGATGTCTTTCGAAAGAGTAGGGGTGTAACCCCGGCATCCTGGCCAAATTTGCCCCTTGGCCTCTGTCCATCATGGCCTCCTAATCATCCCCATATATACTGATTGGCTTCATCACTGTCTCCTCTCCACCAGTAAGCTGGTGTGTGGTGAGCGTTCTGGCGCAATATGGCTGCCGTCGCATCATCCAAGTGGATGCTGCACATTGGTGGTGGTTGAGGAGATTCCCCCCCTTCTATGTAAAGCGCTTTGAGTGTCCAGAAAAGCGCTATATAAATGTAATGAATTATTATTATTATTATTATTATAAATGAACTTGCATGAATGCCATAAATCTCCAAATAGTGAAAAATGCCAAAACAGGCGAACTATACATTAAATATAATATTTGCGGTTATTTGCAAGGCAATAACTAAAGTATATACAGCAGATGGCTACTTTATGAGCGCATATGGAGCGCCATAGCGGCAACAGCAATATAGCAGTAGTGAATAACACGAGTAGGCTATAACAACTTCGTCATCTGGGCTAATAACTCGCTAACAAACGCGTCATTCATACAAAAGCCGTACTTACATCTTAAGGACGCACACGGCACTCATACACACAATATTAGCGCAGGATTAACAAAGGATGGCAATTCTCTGCACCGTAATGAATACTGCTCTCATGGCACTGGACCACACCCAAAGTGAAAGCGCCTAGCGCAACCACGGGCGATCAGAACTACAAACGAACACATGCATTATGGGTAACGTAGTCTATGTCAGGGCACGGACTTTTAACAAAATCAAACAACAATATTGTTGATGATAAATTCAAAGTTAATTGTATTTTTTTTCAAAACGCTATAAATCCATCAATTTTTTGTCTTTTAAAATAACTAAAACAACAACAAGAGAACATGCAACATACAATCAGGGACTCATACTATAAATTAATATAAATTAAATAAGTGCAACTGCATGAAATAAATAAAAGCCAAACAAAATGAATTGTAAAATAAATTAGCCTAAATAGTAAAAATAAAATAAATATTTCCAATGTCACGTTCCAATATTGTCCACCACATAAAACAAATAATTTAAAAATAACACGCATACAAATACCAGTCCTTAAATACAACAATGTTAAAAAATACATTCAAATCATTTATACACATTTAGGCTAATAGTCATTCGTGCCGAACTTGAAAAAAGTAATGATAACAATATTCAGGCCTACTAATAGGCCTACGTGTTGTAGCCATTAAATAAGTGCATTTAGTTTCATATTTGTAAAATATTATAATGTTATTTTTTCCCCCATCTATGTTGATTATGAAAAGTGAAAATGAGTAAGATAGGATGCGCAATATACATGGTCAGACATGATTTTGGCCACTTAATTAAGTTTTGTTTTGTAGAAAGCCTTTCTTTAAAGTGAATTTCGTTTTGTATAAATTATATCTTAATTTTAATATTTTTTTCATCAACCAATTGCCTGGATTTAATAAATAAGAAGCAAATAGCAGACAATATAATCATGATTCATGACATGGACGCACGGGCGCGGTCCCTGCACGTGAACTGGAGCGCATCTCATAATAAATTAGCCGATATTCAGTATATGCCTCACAGACATGAGAAATATATCTATAAAGAAAGCTTGAAATGTCTTTAAACGAAACAATTATAAACGAAAAGAAATAGGCTACTATCTGATTATGTAATCCATTACATGCATTTCTCTCTATAGGCGCGTTCACTACGGAGATGGTGATCATCAATTTAATCTTTGCAGACACAACACTAGTTTATTAATATAAATAAAATACAAATTATTTTTTTTAAATGTCGTTTATCGCGTTTTGGAAAAGAGCTCCATATCTTTTAGTTTGTCAGTGCGTTTTGTGGTGTTAGGAATTGTTTTACTGCGCATTTCCGCACTAACTCAAAACGTGCACACATGTATGACCACCTCCTGAGCTGGCTTAGGATTTGAGTGTGCCGTACTCCAACGTCCATATTGATAAATCTCAAAGTCCCCCTGGTTTTGGGTGTACGCTGGAAATTTGGTGTATGCACTTTTGATAAATGAGGGCCAATATGACTGATTGTGTTTACACTAATATCTTGCCAAGATGCGCGCTCTTCAATGGACATGTGCATAAATATGCAAAGAACGTTTGAAGGCAGCTGCCAATCAAATAACACACACGTATTGAATTGAGTCTGCACTTAGTTCAAACACTGTAGATGTTATTACTGGTATTGGTACCGTTATTGGAAGAGACCGGTATTGGTGTGTAGCTAATGTAGTTCCCTTTTGAGGGAACTCGCGATGCGTCAACGACGCTTTGGGAACGCTCCCAGCGTGAATGCGTCTGAAGCATCTATGTCAACTAGTCCAATGGAAGGAATGAACGTCACGGGCGGTTGACGTCATTACCAGGAAGTGATAAAAGAGCATCCGGTGCAAACCGGCATTAGCTTCTGTCGCCTCAGCAAGCGATCTGTGTCAAACTGTCTGTTATATTTACTGTTTGTCTGTCTGATATATATATATATATATATATATATATATATATATATATATATATATATATATATATATATATATATATATATATATATATATATATATATATATATATATATATAAACTATGGAAACTAAACAATTGCACAAACTCTGTGTTCTCCCTGCTCGCGCTATTTAACGAGTAGGTACACACATGAGCTTTGTGTGATGTGTTTGGGAGTAGAGCATGCGGTATCAGCCTCCGAGGGGGCTGATTGCCAACATTGTAGAAGCTTTTGTTTCGCATGCTCCGCTCCCGCCTGTCACTTTTCGAGGAAAGTGGCCGGGCTCGCGATTCTCAGGGTGACAGGACCCGCGTCTGCCGAGGCAGCGCGGAGAATGCATTCCTGTGGATCGCGAATAGGATCTCTTTACGGGGTTGGAGACGGGTCCGCGGATCTTTTCTCCTCCCTTTCCACGAGGGATCCAGTGCTCTCTCGCCGGTCTCGGAAGCCCGCGCTGCGGTCTCTTCCGCCCGGGGAGAGAAATCAATGTTTCAGTGCTCTACCTCCGAGGAGGTAGATGTGCTGGGCATTGAAAGTGACACAATCATGGGGGAAGTGGATTTGCCATCTCTTTCCCCAGCGTATGAGAAATATATATAGTTTATATACATATGATAGTTTATATATTATATATAAAATAAAGTGAATATATATAAAATATATATATAAAAAATAATAAGCTGGTGGAGGTGTTTACTAAGGCTGTAGATAAATTAAATATTTAATGGCCAGCAGAAATAAGGGGGCACTCGTCCTAAAAATAAAATAAATTAAACGAGTTTCCTTCCCTCTATTTTTCCACCTCCATCACGGGGCCTTCCATTTTTCCCGATCTGCACAGCGAGCTGTCTAGATCATGGAAAAAGCCTTACTCATCTTGTCTTTTAGCCCCCACATTCATGTATATTCAGATATTTGGGGTTAAGAGAGTATGGCCATGGGCAGGGTCCGAAATTAACTTTTTGGCTCACCTGCCACGCCCACGGGGACTGGTAGATGAAAAAATCCACCAGCCAAGCATATTTTTTACCGGCCAAAATAATTAACAGCCTTTTTGTGTCAGATATACAATTATTTATATATATATATATATATATATATATATATATATATATATATATAAAAACATTTTTGTCATTATATTTCTGGTCTATTATTTTCCATTTATACTTTTATTTACACACACATATACACAATTTACACACATTACACAATTTACATTGTACATTGCCTATGCAAATAGTTTCAATTAAATGTATTAATTGTATATTTAATAAAAATATATGCAATAATAATAAATTATTTTTTAAAATAAATTTAGTTTTACTCTGCCTATTTTTTTACTCCATTTACTCTGACTGATCCGATCAGTAACTGAAGGACTGCTATATTTACTTGACCTGTGGAGGGCGCTCTGTTCAGAAGTTGACCACGTCATGTTATTTTTGGAGCTCTGAACAATCTGATTATCCCGGCAGCTAGGACATCCCACAAGATTTGTGTCAACAAAGAAAACATTTAATCACTGGATAGTGTTTTTCGTTTATTTAAAGTGTGGTTTATGTCAGCTGAATGTGCGGAACGCTTTTCATAGAAGAAGGTATTTTGTCACAATTCACACGCAGCGGCAATTCAGGAAAAACATATATTCGAATGCTCCACATGAAACTATGGTCTTCCGACCTTTTACCATCGTGTCGATTTATTTTTTGATTAATATGTGCCAGGGAGAGAGAGCAAGAGAGCGCTTAGGACGGAGACGGTGAAGCCTTGTTTATACTTTCGCCTGTTTCCGCAGAGAGAGAGAGAGTGCGCGCGACCGGGGCTCTCTCTCTCTCTCTGCTTGTTCTTCAGTATGCGCCCTGTCACACGCGCAGCAGTTCGTCTACATACCGATCAAATAAGACTACGGCGGAACACATTTTTTATTAAAAACATTTTATTACATCACTATTTTGGTATGAACATTCACCCGCCAGTGTGGCGGATAGCCTTTTGAGATTTACTCGCCAAACGGAAAATCTACCCGCATTTGGCGCTTGGCGGGTGTTAATTTCGGACCCTGGCCATGGGGCAATACCCCGGATAGAACAGACGCTTGCGAGTTATCTGTCTCCCATGATCACTCGTTTCCTTCGTGGCACTTTGAGGCTGAGGCCTGCAACTTGCACTAGGGTGCTGGCTTGGGACCTTGCAATAGTTCTAGAAGGCCTATCTGGGGCTCCCTTCGAGCCCTTAGATTTGGTCTCAGAGAAGTTCCTTTCTTTTAAGACTATTTTCTGCTAGCTATTTCGTCCCTATAAGAGTCAGACCTTCAGGCCCTTTCGGTCCCCACCTGCCTTGAGTGCACCGGGGATGGCCAAGGCAATCTTACCCGAAACATGGATATGTTCCAAAGGTGCCTACCATTATTCCTAGGCCTATTGTGCTGCTGGTTTCTGTCCTCCCCCTATTTTTCGGACCAGGAAAAGCTGAACCTCTTGTGCCCAGTGCGAGCACTGGACACTTATGTTCATCGGACTTCTCTGTCGAGAAAATCCAACCTATTGAGCAAATAGATAGTCGAGACTATTCTTCTTGCTTGTGAGTCTTCTGGTCAACCATTTGGTGGTCAGGGCTCATTCCACTAGGAGTATGGCTTCTAAGCTTATTATCTGGAGTTCTCTCTCAAGACGTTTGTGATGCGGTGGGCTGGTCCTCACTGCTCAAATTCCTGAGGTTTTACAGCTTGGACCTGGATGCTGCCCCAGGATCCCAGGTGCTTGGTGCAGTGTGACAACAGGCTGACACTCAGGCATTTGAAAGTCTGGCGTTTTGGGTATTCTCGTTCCCAAAGCTTTGTTGACGCATCGCGAGTTCCCTCGAAAGGGAACGTTTCAGGTTACGACTTTAACCACCCCGATGCGTCACCCTGCCATACTTCCTGCATCCCTGTGATCAGCTTGCTTCTGCAATTTTTGAAGCTAATGCCGGTTTGCACCGGATGCTCTTTTATCACTTCCTGGTCATGACGTCACCTGCCCGTGACGTTCATTCCTTCCATTGGACTAGTTGACATAGATGCTTCAGACGCATTCACGCTGGGAGCGTTCCCAAAGCGTCGTTGACGCATCGTCTCGTTCCCTTTCTCAGGGAACTATGGTTACAGTCGTAACCTGAGACGTTTTTATTTATTTATTTACCATCATTTGTTATTTTGGCGTTAATACTTCTGGTGATGTGTGTCAGGTGAAATGTTACAGCACACAAATGTGTGATGACTTGATAAAACAATTGCCAATTTTGTACCTTTTTTATACAGCCTTCATGTATTTGTTCTATTACCATCTGTGAACAAACATCTATTATATTTATAGGGGTGAAGAGTATCTGTAAAAGTCTTTACTTATATACTTTCCTCAACTAGGCTTAATTGATATTAAAAACCATTTAGCAGATAATTTAAATGTAAGTATTTTGCTACATAGAGGGTTTTCCACCCATTGTAGGAATAAAAGACTACATTTAAGCGATCAAGTCTCTTCAGAAAAAAAGTCCTCTTTGGACTAAACTGCCTGATTCATATAGATTTGTTTTTATTAACTTTTTGAAGCGACAAAATGGTAGTTGTGTGCACTGTAAAAAAAACTTAACTCATTATTTTGTGTTATCTTTTTGCATGTTTTTTTTTTTTAGTTTAACTAATATCGAAAAGTTGAGGACACGAAAACTTAAAATTTCTTGTTGTCTGGACAATCTAGTTATCTCTACACACAAAAAAATAAGTTGAAATAACTAAACTGCTAAAATATTTTTTTATGGGCCGTCAATGAAGGGACAGAAATCTCTTTTAGATTTCATTTAAAATGTCTTTATATTTGTTCAAAAGATGAACAAAATTGTTATGGGTTTGGAACAACATTAGGTTGAGTAAATTATATCGGTTTCAGTTTTGATTTGGTTCCGAGAGAAAATTCCTGTTTTATAGTAAAAATACCCATGTTGCATAACCCGCTGTCTTTACATTTTATCTGGGAATGTCAGCGAAAGAAGCACAGACACAACTAGTCATAAACCACTTTCGGTTTGCATTTATTCAGAAGAACTCAATCTTACTCGTACATTTACACTGACAAAAGCTTTTATTTCCACAGAATCAGGGCTGTGTGACTACTGTAAAATGAGTGTCTTTATTTTGCTCTTAGTGTGTGTGTTAGTGGCTGGTAAGTGTCTTTATTTGTTACAACATCTTTTTCGAATGATAATGAAACAAAAAGTGTGAACATGACCCTGTTTGAATTTATTCAGGTTTAATCATGTTTAGCTATTGCTGTTTTAAATATCTATGGGTATAGGATAAAAAAAATATTTTATGAGGTTGCTGTAACAAATTTACATTTAAATATTAATAGTGATTCAGAATAAATGACCAGGACACAATTTTATGAGAAATAGTCTAAATAATTTGACTGTTAAATCAGTCTAAAACGTTCAATTGCTGATAAATCGGATTCTGTAAATGCAGTAGAAATAAAAAGGCATTGATACTGTACAATTAAAAAGAAATGAATACAAAACATGAATTAATATGGTGTAAAATAGCAATAAAGATTCACACTGGGTTCTAGGGGTTGATAAAACAATGAATGATCTATGTGTGGGAAGGGGATTTGTATGAAGAGGTGTGTGTGAGTGATGTGTAAGAGCATAAATGTGTAAATAAATGATGATCTTCTGCTGTTTGATTTCATGTGTTACATTATGAATATGGTCTTTATCTCATTTCCTGAAGGTGATTTGGTTGCAGCATTTAGACATAAACAATACATAAAAAGTACATGACAATTCATACACCCTTAAGAATCTTATATAATTTCTTCCCAACAAATCTTCAATTTAAGAGCTCTACAGATGATTAAAACTGTCCAGACTGATTTGTTCTAATGCTGGATATTCTAAAACGAATGCAAGAGCAGAGTTAAAACTTATGTTGCTTCCCTTCAAACAAAGCAAAACATATTTTCACAGCACTTTCCTGTTATATAATGTGTTCAGATTTTAATTAACTTTGTGTCTTCTTCAGGTGTTGATGGTGTTAGTGAACATGAAGTGATTCTGACAAAGGGAGATTCAGTCACTCTACACACTGGTGTTACAACAGACCAACAAGAAGATATTAGATGGTATTTTAATAACACTCTCATCGCTCAAATCACTGGAGATCTCAGTTATATCTGTACAGATGTTCAGTGTAATGAAGGAACTGAGAGAGTCAGAGACAGACTGAAGCTGGATCATCAGACTGGATCTCTGACCATCACAGACATCACAAACACACACTCTGGAGTTTATCATATACAGTTTAACAGCAGCAGCGACAGGGAAAAAATCTTCAAGTTTATTGTCCGGGGTAAGTTGAGTGAAAGGCAGGTTATATGTTTAAATCACATAATAATTTTTATTTTAATAGTAATGCTCAGACATTCCTGTAGTACATTTTATATAATTTTGTGATCACAAGAAGCTATTTACATTATTTAAACAAATAATATTCTAATATGGTCGTTTATATTCTCATTTTAGTAATGCATTAAATTGTATGTTACATGTGCATGTGTAAAATGAGTACCGTGGGGGTCAAAAATTACTCCTTTCAGCATCCGTTGGTTTGCGTTTCAGGTATTTCTGTTGCAAAACAAAAGAACATTGCGGAGGGAGGATCTGTCACTTTAGACGCTGGTATAATAAAGCAAAACAATTATATGGTAACTTGGTATTTCAATGACAATCTCATCGCTCTGGTCACTGCAGATCTCCGTTACATCTGTACAGATGTTGAGTGTAAGGATAGTAATGAGAGATTCAGAGACAGACTGAAGCTGAGATATCGGTATTCATGGTCTCTGATCAACAGAGACATCAGTTCAACAGACTCTGGACTTTATACAATAAAGATCAACAAGAGCAGTTTCAGCATCACGAGGAGCGTCACTGTGACTGTTACTGGTGAGTGTCATTCACTTGCTGTTTTAGAAAACAATTAAATCGACCCAATAAATGTTTTTATTTTATTTTGTGAAATTTTTGTGAAGTGAATATCATATCGCATGTCAAAGTGACAATTTTCACCGTGTTACGCTCACAACCACGTGATGTTTACCAATGTTATTGAAGTGATAGTTCACCCAAAATGAAAATTATCCCATGATTTACTCCCCCTCAAGCCATATTACAAGAATATTAAAGAACTAATTATAAAACTTATAATTAAACTAACAAGGGGGTAGCACAGGCAAGTGACTGCCTAACATTTCTGCTTGCCGCACCTCCGACGGTGCCATTGCTGGTTGCTGCATAGATAAATAGTGGAGGATTTTGATATAAGAGGAGCTTGAGTTTGTTACCCAGCCCTATTTGTTCGAACCACAAGAAATGTCTATTCTCACCTACTCCAATGTCATATGTCAAGCAATAAGGGCTGTAATGGGTTGTGATTTTTATTTTTTGGGTGAACTAACCCTTTAACATGAAAAATGTATCAAATACTTTTTTTCTTCCTGGGCTGATGTTTACCATTGAGCTCACTGTGATGCTGTTTGAGCTGCTGTTATACAAAAACCCACCAGATGGCGCTATTATGTAAACAGTCTCATTCAACGGATGACTAAAGTGTAAAGTATCTGTAAAAATCAGTTGCATTCCAGTAATAATGACTGTCTGTCTTTAAAAATTCCAGTTCAAAGTCTGATACCGGCTGCTGTTGCTACTGCTGTTCTGGTGTGGGCTGTTTGTTCCTGTTGCACGCAACTTCTATGTCAGAAAGGTGAATATTGCAAACAGACCATTTAACACAATGGAAATAGATTTATAGTGGGAAAATATTTTTTAAAGAAAACAAAAATATGTATTTCCCTCTAATTCACCAAAGAAATATTGTGTTTAATTGAGTATGTTGTTGTTGAAACAGTTGTCAGGATGCAGCACAGCGATCGGGTGAGATTGAATCAGCACTGAATCTGTCACAGATCTCGACATCTGTACGTGTAATCTGAGTTTCATCTATGTGTGGTTTAATTCAGATATCATTACATACAAAAGTGCACTGCTATTTTATGGTTTAAGTTAAAAATGAATGAATACATGTATTATTGTTAATAATAATAATAATAATAATAATAATAATAATAATGTTATTATAGTTGTAGTAGTTCAAGTTTCAAGTTTACTTTATTTATATAGCACATTTAAAACAGTCGCAGACTGACCAAAGTGCTTCACAACAAAAGAACAGAACAAAAGAACATTAAATGAGCGCAATCCACTATAAGGCATACAGTTTCTGGTCCATCAAGGTTTCCATATTAGGCAATACTACAGTCCTAATATGCCAAAGAGAACAAATGAGTTTTTTAAAAGAGACTTAAAAATGGTCAAACTCGGAGACAATCGAATTTCCACTGGTAAGTCGTTCCAGAGGCGCGGACCGATTACCGAAAAGGCACGGTCACCTCTGCGTTTAAGTCTCGAATGTAGAATTAAAATAAGATTCTGTTCTCCAGATCTTAAGCTTCTTGAGGGGATATACTGATGCAGCAGGTCAGATAGGTAGCCAAGTGACTGAAAGTGCAGTGATTTAAAAACAAATAGGAGAATTTTAAAATGTATTCTAAATTGCACTGGCAACCAATGAAGGGCCTTTAAAAGTGTAGTGGCGTGATCCCTTTTCTTCTTTTTCAACAGAAATCTTGAGGCAGCATTTTGAACTAACTGGAGACGGGCAATTTGGGCCTTAGAAATGCCACAGTATAACGAATTGGAATAGTCAAGACGTGACGTATGCATGCACTGCCATCTCCAAAGTCTTATCAGTAAGGAAATGTTTAATTTTTGCAAGTAGACGGAGCTGGTGAAAACTGGACCCAACTACTGAAGAAATCTGTTTATCAAATTTTAAAGAGTCATCCAGGATAACACCCAGATTTCGTGCCTGCGAGGACCTAAAAGCCGAAAGTAGTATTAAATCTATACTTGTTTATTAATACATGGTATTATGATCCTGCTTTAGGGTCAGGTTGTAACAAATGTGAACAGTTTTCCTTTTTATTGTCGTTTATTATGATTAACAAATAAATTAATTAATAAATGAAGTATAACAATACAAGCAAAGCAATATAACAGGGGGTATATTACAATGTTTAATATTTTTGATGATTTGAAAAAAAATTGTTCTGTATCATTTTTGCATATGCAATTGTATTTTTGTATGTAGTCTGGTACTTATGTATGTAAATGTTAATGTACACATAAGGGTTTTTAGAAAAAAATGATTGTTGCTGCTGTTCAAATTGCTTAATTAAAATGAGCTTAAGCAATTGCTATACATTTTGTCCAAACTTAATTTGATTGTGTCCAATCTGCTTAAATATATGTCAAATTTAAGTTTACTTAATCCGTTTGTGTTTGACTACATGAATGATTTGTGTTGCATTAACTGAAACTGGGCGGTGCTTGTTAGTTCCCAGCATGCTTTGCATATGTCTGAATTATGAGAGAATAAATGTTGAAATGAAGTGTTATTTTATGTGTTTTTGAGAAAATGAGAACAGGGAAGACTTGATAGTGTGTAATTGTGTTTAATGTTCAATTACATTGGAATTATTAGAACCATTTAAACGGTTACCATTGTGGAGAAGAGTGGAGCATTTGGTTAGGCTGAAGTTCAGCTGTGTTTAAGCAACTACTCTGACTGAAAGAGCATGTAAAACTTAACATTTAAGGTGATAAGTGCTATTGATAGCTAACAGTTGGCTAAAGCATATAAAATAAGTTGTGAGACACTAAAATATATTAAATCTTAATTGGATAAATTAATTTAAATATAAGAATCACCCAATAAGGGAGCCTATTAAAATTCACTTTGAGACTATTTAATTGGTTTACTAAAAATGACTTAATTCCATGATGTTGAAGTTACATGAATAAATTATGTTTGTGTAACTTAATTGGTTCATGTGGGACCGATGTACACTATCAAATCATGTAAATCCAACACACTTTTTTTCAGTGTATACATGCACTTTTAAATTATTTTTAACACTGAAGACTGGAGTAATGATGCTCAAAATTCACAGGAATAAATGACATTTTACAATGTATTCACGTAGAAACCAGCTATTAATAACCCTTGTACGTTATTCTTTTTTAATGTACATCCAGGATGTTCAGGGTCTCCAGAAAACCCCAGAAAATAAAATGTGATCTTGTAACATAATAATGTTTTTTTTTTAAATAGGTTTTTATAAAAAAATACTTTTTAATGTAAAATGTGTTTACTCCACAAGCGATGTGTTTTGATATCGGCCCTTCATTTTGTGTGTGTTTTCTTCATAGTAACTGTTTTTTTTTTTTTTTTTTGTAGTCTATGAAAAAATATTTTTACATTTATAACTTTAAAATACCTTGATTCTTTATCAAATAGGAGATGGGATAAAAAATGACATATTGTCAATGCCTTGATATTTTTATATGGGACATTTAGATCAATAGATAAAACCAGATTCCTGCACCTTTTGACCAATTAATATATAGGCTGCTTCTGTTGTTTACATCTGAAGTAAAAAAAAAAAAAGTTCAGATAATTTGCATTTATAACTTACCAGTCAGGCAGCACAAACAAACCAGAAAAATCAATGATATATCTTCTGATCTAATAAGACTATCTGCTGATAATACTTGAGCTGTTGATGTGGTGTGTGAATCCCCCACAGCATATATGTACAGGGTCATTATGAATGATAAATGCAGTGGCGTGTACAGACCTCCGCTGGAGCAGAGGCGAAAGAGCGATCCACCCCTCACTTAAAAAAATGCATTCCTTTCCCCTCGATTCAAATCTCTTTCCGGGGGTCACCGCAATATTACAAAAAGGACACTTTACTATTAGAGATTAAATGGCCAGGGTCTCGATGTAGTGCACACAACTGGATGATTAAGAATATACATTTTTCATTCTATCTTTTAATGCTGATTATTTTTCAAAAAGTAGTTGCCCTTCAGACGACTTCACGATGAAGATTAGTGATGGGTCGATCATGAACGATTTGTTCATTTTGCTGTCTGTACCGGAAAAAGAAATGATTAGTTCACCTCGTGGGTCTTCGGGTGTGAGTCATTCGTTCTTTAGCATGTGACAGTCGAGCAATTAACATGTAGCCTAACATTTTAATTATATTCTTATGACAAAATGACTTGAAAAAAGATTTGTTCATTCTGATGATCGAGATTCAAAGATCCGAGTCAGAAAAATGGTCTGAACTTCCCATCACTAATGACAAGTCACACCGGGTTGCGATTAGTCGTCGATTTTTCTTTTTTTCCGAACAGAAAAAAATGGTTAAGGAACTGATTAAGGCTGTTGAGGCAAGTGCACATTTACTATATTTTTATGGTGGAGGAACAGATGAGGCTGTTGAGGCAAGTGCAATTTTTACAGTATTTTTTATTGTGGAGAACCGAACGGCCGCACGATCTGGTTACCGGACTGGGCGGGGCCAAGAGCCGGGGGAATGGAGCAAGGCCGATGGCGTGAGTTTTACTTTCATTTCGATCGTTTGTTTATTTCATCATTAAAGTTATGTTGATCATTCACCAGTTCCCGCCTCCTCCTTCCCTAACCTTCAACTCTCACCGTCATTTTCTGGATGGACTGTCATTTTAGTTGACTACTTTATGGCAGAAACTACCGTACATATTTGTAGCTATATGCCACATTCGACCGCTCCTGACATGCTGTTGCATCTGCCATCTTGAAATGGTCAAGAATTCAAATGATCCAATGAGTTTTCACAGATTAAAATAAATAAAAAAAATTTAAAAAAATAAAATCCCAAAGAAATGGGGAAAACGTTTCACAGGTGAGCATGTGCTGGTTTGTGTGTATGAACTCAACATTGCAGGATTTTAAACTATGGCAACTTTTTAATGTCATGTTATCTAAGCCTTTGTCTTTCTTGTTGTTGTTAAAGGTAGGGAATGGGATTTGCAAAACGGCCGGCAGATTTTGAAAATACACAACTCAAATGGTCCTACCTTCTTTCCTCCAACGCTGGCCCTGACTCTACCCATTCAAAGAACATGGACGCGCAATCATGCACGAAAACACGAGCAAGCAACTTGCACTTGCTCTCTCTGTACCCAGCCCGTTCTCATCCCACGGCGTCTTATACTGCCGCTTTTGACCAAGCGTCTAAATCGAACGCACATGGCACCCTTTAGCGTCAATATGAGACGCAGATATATATGGGCCAGAAGCACCTCCTAGCGGTCTAACACTAACCCTACACCATACCTAAACCTACTCATTTCTCTGCGTCTCCTATTGACGCTAAAGGGTACCATGTGCGTTCGATTTAGACGCTTGGTCAAAGTGTCAGAATATGACGCCGTGGGGCCCAGCACCGGGGCGACTTGCACTTACTGTGACTGGGTCACAAGCTTTAAGTATTGGCACGAAGGGGACACGCGCGCGAGGGGGAGGGGGGGATGGTACGACCGTTTGATTGACGAATTTACTGTCCAATGATTCTAGGTGGTCTTGGAAATGATTGGCTGGAGTTTTTCGAGTCCTGCCCGTTCCACCGATGATTAAATTGCTTAATTTTCATTTCAGTGCTTCTAACTCATGGCTGTAAGTGGGTTAGGAATAGGATTTCAAGATAGGAGACTCAAAAAAGAACTCAATGAATGCACGTGTCACCTGATCCACACATGCACATCTTCTTTGTTGCATGCACAAATTATGATACACTAATACAAAAGAAAACATTTGTATTCACAAAAATGTCTCTATTTGTACAAATTGCTACACATTCATTCAATTTTGAATTTTGCAAACGCAAGTTGAAAGGCATGGATAAAATATTTCTGCAACATGTATCAAGTTCATTCATAATTGTGCTTGCACGTGTTAATCATTTTGATACTACATTCATCCCATACTTACCCCACCTTTAATGATCAACTAAATACAGATATTCATATAACAAGGTTGCAGATGCAGTCCGTTTGCTCTTAAGTGTTCACACACTGGCTTCTACCATAAAACTTGGTCTATGTTTATATTATAGCCTATTTTTCAAAAGGAACACGGCAGAAGGAAAAGGAAAAACATTTTTTTTGCATATGCATATTAGAAAACGTCATCGCTCTACCTTCTACATAGGAGGTATATTAAAAGCCTCAGATACTTTCACTTCAACTGGTTGGAACTACGTCGCAATCTAAGCAGAATAAAAGAACGCTTTTATGAATCAGATTCTTCATTGATTTTCTAAAGGGGAAAAATGTTGCTTCTCTTAAATTTGCTCTCGGTTATCTTTATTGTACTCGACCCGGTAAGACAAGATTTGTTACAATCTCTTTTCCCATGATGCACCTATTTCGTTAAACGTATATAGTGATGTATTGATGGCAGGATTATTATAGGTTCAACAAATCATATAATCAGTCCAGATCAGTTTCAGTGGTGTTAAAGGAGAACTCCAGTGCAAAATGAACCTCGGGTGTAATAACACATTGGTACAGACTAAATCGTTCCCTGAGATTTGTTTTCATGATAATCGAATGTAAAGAGTTTTATCTCTAAAAACAGTTTAGCTTATAACGCTAGTATATTGGGCATAGAGTAAGCAAAAAGAGATCGCTAGTTAATACCACTAACAAGGCTCAAATTAGCCCCACACTAACACGGTAGCATAATGAGTGTCCTTACATGCAAACCGAAGCATTGAGAACTGTGTAAGTGTACAGACAGTTTAATAAGAAGATACTTTACACAGACAGTACAGTTAGCGCATACGGACAGTAGCCATCTTGGAAAACAGTCTCGAGCAATCGAACCACGAAGGTGAGCGAACAGTACGTGTAGATATTGAAGATAAGATAAATTATATTTATTTTTTTATTTTCTCTGTTGCGTTCAGTGCTTCTCTTATGCGCTCAGTGCTTTCTTCCGGAAACAACGGACCATATGAGATTCCAAGTCACAGTTCAGTTCAGCTCACATATCACCGTGTTCCTGGTTCGATTGCTCGAGACTGTTTTCCAAGATGGCTACTGTCTTGTATGCGCTAACTGTACTGTCTGTGTAAAGTTTCTTCTTATTAAACTGTACACCTACAACGTTCTCAATGCTTCGGTTTTCATGTAAGGACACTCATTATGCTACCGTGTTAGTGTGGGGCTAATTTGAGCCTTGTTAGTGGTATTAACTAGCGATCTCTTTTTGATTATATGCCCCAATATACTAGCGTTATAAGCTAAACTGTTTTTAGAGATAAAAGTCTCAAATCTCAGGGAACGATTTAGTCTGTACCAATGTGTTATTACACCCGAGGTTCATTTTGCACTGGAGTTCTCCTTTAAAATGGTAACTTCGTAAATGACTTATAAAAACGTAACATGGCATCATACTGTTAGTAGCCTAAATATTCTTTACATCGGCGCATTAAAACTGTAGCGTATTTAGGGTGAATCTGAATAATTAAATATATTCTGGATAACTAAAATCCTAAGAGC
>CM070838.1:7433173-7512893 GCA_036326025.1 Chrosomus eos | reverse complement strand
CTAAACCGGCTTCATGGTATAGGCCCATGTTCTTTTGTTCTCGGATGTTTTCTCGTTTGTATAATAAATCTATTATATTGAAGCCCTTGTCCTCGTCTTCAGCTACCTGCACAGCAACCTTAACAAACAGAGGGACGTTTTTTGAATATAATATTGAATACGGTATGTAAAATTATAATGAACATTATAAATTATAACATGTTATATTGACCTCAATAAAACAACCAAAACAAATGTGTGTGAAATTTTTAATATTTTTTCTGTTTTATTATACAGCTAAAAGAGCCTGGGGTCAAATTGACCCCAAGGAACACCGATGCTACAAAATGTGTACAGGACATTGAAAAAATATCAGCAGGTTAATTTTATGTTTACAGAGTTGTCCCCATTAAATTAGTAAAAGTCATTAAATTTGAAGCAAAAAAACAAACAAAAATCATGTATTTACAGACGTTAAACATTGAATGGGGTCAAATTGACCCCAAAGATAATAGGAGGGTTAATAAATCCAATGGCATAAAGGTAAATCTGAACATAGAGAGCTACACGCTTAACATAGACGATACCCAACAATGAAACACTAACAGAACTGAACTTAAATCCAAATTAACAGAACCGTAATCGCTCCACACTGAAGACACCAAATTGTATTTCATTTTTTATTTTAATTTTGGCCGAGAATGTGTTTACTGTTATTAATCAAGACTGGACTGAAATTGTGAAATATGACAAAATATGGTGAGACTCTTGAACTTCAAAGAGGAAAAAATATTGATTAAGATCTAAAAAAAATACACATTGATAGCAGATTAATATAAAGCCATTAAAATAATTGAAGATTAATAGACTGAAATTAAATTATTGAAATTGTTGAGAATGATAAATGACAATTTACTGTCCCAATGTGTGAATATCCGCTTTATCTTGATCAGCTCTTCTGGATCTGATTTCATAAACCAGAAGAATGACAGTAGCCACACCCACCAGAGCAGAGAGGACCAATCGGATCACAGCTTCAGTAGGACCACAACAGTGGACAGAGTCTGAGGAATAAAAACATCAAACTGATATCAAATCAGTCAATAAACGCTAATATCAGCACTGACTTCAACTAATATCATCAGTGCTGCTGTACCTGCACATGTGTGACAGAGTGTGTTGATGTCCAGATGTGTGGTCTGGTTGCTGATGGGATTGTTCAGCACACAGCTGTAGGTGTTTTTATCCTGATATTCCACCTCCAGAGGTAGAGAGAGACTGATGCTGAGATCACACACACTGATGCTGGACAATACACTCATTCCTGCGTACCAGGAGAGAGTCGCATCACTCACATTCAACACTGATGAACACACCAATGAACACTTTGATGATGATGATGAAGATGATGAACATTGTGAAGAGTCTCTGCTGATGACAGGAGCAGGCAGACGAGCTAAGAAATATGAGAGAATAAAGAGAAAAATGGATACATCTAAACAACAATCTTACTTTCAGTTCAATGTGTTTAGTGTGATGACTAGCAGGGAGTGTGTCTCTTCTCAAACTATGAAATTATCAAATATTTCAATACGTTAATAGCTAAAAAAATACAAAGAGCAGGAAAAAATGACGTTTCTTCTCACCATAGACAGAAACACTGAATGTTTTTGATAATCGTTTCGCTCCACTTATCAGTAGTTGATAATCTCCAGTGTGTTCAGTTGTGGTGTTTGTGATGGTCAGAGATCCAGTTTGATCGTCCAGCTTCAGTCTGTCTCTGAATCTCCCATCAGGAACATCAGATGTGGAGAAGACTCCTGCAGATTTACTGATATGAGCTATGAGAGAGTTTTCTGCTCCATATTTCCACAGTATATCTTCATATTCAGGTATTTCAGTAAGATCAGTGTTTAGAGTAACATAATCTCCCTCCATCACTGACACTGAATCACCAAACACACCTGGAGAACATGAAGAGGTTTTGTCACTGATTAAGGCTCTTACAAAAGCCTGAAATCAATTTTTAACCTCTGGGGTTCTTCATTTTTAGACTCACACTCAGGACCTTCGGGTCAAAAATGACCCGGAGGGCGGCATTAAGATACCTTTTATTTGAGTAAAATCAATTAAATTTATTTTTGTTCAATAATATTTTTTCTTTTCTTTTTTGGTGTTTTGAGAATATTTTATGATTTATAATTAATATTTATTCAATAATTAAGACCTATTTTGTCCCATTGAATCTAATAGAATTTTTTTATATATATAATTTTTTTTTTTTAAAGCTGTATTTCATTTTAGAGTCAAGTCTAGGCCTCATGAAAGTAATGTTTTTAATGAGATTGGAGCCATCTGGTGGACACACTGAGCATTTTATCACGCAATAGCACATTTTTACCACTAGTGGATTTACAGCTCTCTGTAGAAACCTATGGTAGAAACACTCTAGTAATTTTTTCACATATTGTTTAATTTTTTTCAGGTTGTTGAATTGAATATATAATAACAGATTCTCAAAGACTATTTTTGTATTTTTTTTTAATTTTAAAAAAAAAATTTTTTTTTTTTTGGTTGGTTTAAATGGTAATTTGAAGTGGCAGTTTTACTTTATAATACAGTCAAACCTTATAAAGAGAACAAATGGAAATAATTTTGTCACCCATTGTTTTAAGAGATTCACCCCTTCACTGTTGTGTGCTTTTTTTCTGCATCCTGGCTGTTTTGTAGATTGTATGCACAAAAAAACTCTGTATTTTCAAATTTTTGCCAATTTCCCATTCATTTCCTATGGGGGTCATTTTTGACCCGAAGGTCCTGAGTGTGACTATTTTGTTTTAAGACCACTTAGACTTTTCAAATCCTGTCCCCAATTTTTTTGGGTGTTCATATACCAAGTACCAAAAAAGTCACCAAGTTTTGGACCATTCCGATGAAGCTACGATTTTTAACATTTTTTTTATTTAAACGCTTCGGGACATTTTTGACCCGAAGTACCCCAGAGGGTTAAATATTAATTGAAGAACAGCAACAGAGATGCTAAACAAAATGAAAGGTGACACATTTCAACAGTCAGACATGTGATATTAATCTTCATTGTGTTTTAAAAGTATCTTCTGTAGCAAAATAAATGTAAAGTTACATGATAAATTAACTGTAGCAGTAGCTTTACTCTGCAATGCAAATAAATGACAGCAGACAAATATATGAATAACTTACCACTGAGACGGCAGCAGCACAAACAGAACAAAACAAGCGTGTGAAACATTTTCAGTCGTTCAGTAAAGCAAACGTAACAGAACTGTTAATCCTGCATGTGAATCCTCCCCTGACAGAGTTTGACCCTCCTATAGCGCACATGTACAGCCGCTCTGTGCGCATGTTAAATATGGTTACATAGTATTATAATAATACTATAGGCTATGTAATAAAACTATGTTTTTAATAGTGGAAAACATTAATTTTTTGATAATCAATTGAAATGTAGTTGATTGATGATGTTAAAGATTTTAAAGTAGAAGAATATCGTGTGAATATTGGATGAAAATATATGATGAACATGGTACAGTGAAATGGAGTGTGTCTAATTTAAAAATGGCTGTGGATATTTATTCAGCTCTCATTTTTAGTGAATGGAAAAAGTTAAAACCAAGTCTATTCTCACATACTCACATTACTGACGTTCTTCTTCTGAGTCAAACTGAAAGATGATGTGGTTGTCAACCAACAGATCAACCCACATCTCTGAAGAACGTCTGAGATGTGGTTTGATCTGTTGGTTGACAAACTTGTTTGTGAGAGAGAATGGCTATTTAGAGCATGCGTGTTTAAAGGTGAAGAGCTTCTTCCTGTTCTGCTGCTAGAAAGTCTCTTCTCTACAGAAACAATAGGCCTAAAACATGATGAGAAACGTCTCGGTTACGAATGTAACCCTCGTTCCCTGAGTGAGGGAACGGAGACGTTCCGTCGGATGACGACGAATAGGGTTTCGCTTAGAAAGCCTATCAGCTTCGAGTATACAAAACGAGCCAATGGCAAGCAAATGCCATGGGTCTGCGGAATTTGCATGACGTAACTCCGCCCCACCTCGTGGGTATAAAAGGAGGAAGTCCTGCAGCAAGCAGATATGTTTCTTCGCTGAGGAGCCAAGGCTGAGCTCAGGCGATCCCCGCGGTATACAGCGGAAGTGGCAAGAAGACGGAACGTCTCCGTTCCCTCACTCAGGGAACGAGGGTTACATTCGTAACCGAGACGTTCCCTTTCGTTCGTCACTCCGAGTTCAGTCGGATGACGACGAATGGGGTTACCAGTCTAATCACGCCATCTTCACAGCTGTCTTCCAGTGCCCTGCGTAAATCTGAGATCCCTGTCATAGCGTGCCCTCGGTCAGGGAATAATACAGGGCGCAATGGGTCGAGTCGTGGGAGGCAAACAGATCTATCTGTGCGTCGCCGAACTGGTCCCAAATCAGCTGAACCGTCTGGGGATGGAGTCGCCATTCGCCAGGGAGGGGCTGAAACCGTGAGAGCTCGTCGGCTGCACAGTTCAGGGCTCCGGGAATGTAAATAGCACGAAGGGACCTTAGATGCTTCTGACTCCATAGTAGGAGGTGGCGAGCGAGTTGCGACATACGGCGCGAGCGTAGACCACCTTGATGGTTGATGTACGCTACTGTGGCGGTATTGTCTGATCGGACTAGTACGTGTTGACCCCTGAGCAGCGCTCGAAAGTGGTGCAGGGCAAGGCGTGCGGCCAGCAACTCAAGGCAATTGACATGCCATAGGCGTCAAGGAGCCCGCGGCAGCATGACCATTGCACATGGCACCCCAGCCCGTGGCGGAGGGATCTGTCGATACGACAACATGCCTCGTAGCCCGTTCTAGGGGGACACCGGCCCTGAGAAAACTGAGGCTCAACCACGGGGTGAAGGTCTGACGACAGCTCGAAGTAACTGGTACTCGGAGCGTGCCTTGTTGCCATGCCCACCTCGGTACTCGGTCGCGAAGCCAAAGCTGAAGCGGTCTCATATGAAGCAATCCGAGCGGCGTTGCCGCGGCTGCAGATGTCATATGCCCCAGGAGCCTCTGAAAAAGTTTCAGTGGAACCACACTCTTGTCCTGGAACTGTCTCAAACAAGTCAGCAATGACTGCGCGCGCTCGCTCGTAAGCTGCGCGGACATGGCGACCGAGTCGATGTCCATACCGAGAAAAGAGATCCTCTGCACGGGGCAAAGTTTGCTCTTTTCCCAGTTGACCCGAAGGCCCAAGCGAGCTAGGTGCCGGAGCACAAGGTCCCTGTGTTCGCAAACCTGGTCTCGAGAGTGAGCTAGGATCAGCCAGTCGTCGAGATAGTTCAGGATGCGAACCCCGTGAACCCGAAGGGGAACAAGGGCTGCCTCGACGACCTTCGTGAAGACGCGAGGAGACAGGGCTAGCCCGAAAGGGAGAACCGCGTACTGGTATGCGTGCCCCACGAAAGCAAACCGGAGGAACGGTCTGTGTCGAGGAAGAATGGAGACATGAAAGTAGGCGTCCTTCAGGTCGATCGCTGCAAACCAATCCTGGGGCCGCACGCATTCGAAAATGCGTTTGGCAGTGAGCATCTTGAACGGCATCCTGTGTAAGGAGCGATTCAGCACGCGCAAGTCCAGGATTGGCCGTAACCCACCGTTTTTCTTGGGGACAATGAAGTAAGGGCTGTAGAAGCCGGACCTCATCTCGGCTGGAGGGACAGTCTCGATTGCACCCTTCGCCAGCAGGGTGGCAACCTCGGCTCTCATAAAAGGGGCATTGCCACCGACCAGAGTGGAGCGGACTCCCCTGAAGCGGGGAGGAGACCGCGCGAACTGAATCGCGTAGCCGAACCTGATGGTGCGTGCGACCCAGCGGGACAGACGGGGAAGCTCTAGCCAGGCTCCCAGGTACTGAACCAGCGGGGTCATGCGGGCCACAGGCGTCCCCCCCGGAGGGGCAGCGAAGCGGAGAAACTGGCCCAGACGTGGGTGGCATAGCGGCCCGATGTGGGGGCACAGTTAAGCTCCGCGCCCGAGCAGAGGAGGCCAGGGAAGGACCAGCGTTCCACGGGGGCCTGCTCTGACGGGGGGCTGGCGACAGAGGGGGACAGGGCTGAGGCGGCCCGTGGGCGACCCGCCGTGTCAACCGCCTCCGGGACAGAGGGGGACGAGGAGAGAGTGGCTTGTGGGCGGCTATCTGTGTCGTCCGAGAACTCTGTGAGCTCAGGGAAGAGGGGTTCGTTTCTGTCTTTAACCATTTTAGGGTACTACCCACCCGTGGGTAGGGATGGGTATCGTTAAGGTTTTAACGGTATTACTACTCTTACCGATACTGCTTATCGGTCCGGTACTTTAACGGTATTCTTATCGGTTCTTTTTGGTGTGTGTTTTTTTTTTTACATTCGGGTAATAATTAACATTTGCTTTATATTTTGAAAATATTTATTTGTTATGCAGCAATGTACAGACTTTTTTGTTTTATAGATGAGATAGGATACGATAAGCAAAAACAAGTACAAACACATGGTCAACAAAGAATACAATTAAACAAAGACAAGTTATATACACAGTGCTTTAATTTCAGGAAGGTCTACTAAAATAACTTTTCAGGTAAGTGTTTCTGTCTGAAAAGAAATCTAATTTAGTAATCAAATGTAAAATAACACTGCATAGTTTATCATAGATAGATTAATGCTTATTAAAATTTAAGTTATTCATTCAAGAGCTGTGAGTATTTTCTCTGCCTTTTGTTGTTTGATTCGCATTAATGGCTCAATCGTCACAGGTTTATTAGACGCTGCCCCTTTAAGACCGAGTGCACATCTGACTAACTGACCAACTATGACTGTACGTCCATTTAAGACATAAACTGTGTTCAGTGAATCTCAGAGCTGGTAATGTAATGTTATATTGTTATGTATATTTGATCGTTTAGATGCGCACATGAAGCCCAAAGTTACTTTTCTTGTCTTGTTGCAGTCAATTTCGGAGCGCACGTCGCCTTGTGAACAGCGTCTCTTGCGCATATTTTTGTGCTTTTAATAGCTAAACGCGCCCGCAATTTAGCAACAGTACAGACTGCATTTTACAACAATCACAGATCGTGCTGATTCTAACGGTACGTTTGGGTTTTAGGTAGAAATGACAGCGCATACAGACTCTCTAAACAGAAATGCGTTTGTAATGGTTTCATCTCAAATATCTTCTTTTTATAATCTTTAAAAGGCGAAATCTAAAATAAAATTAGAATAATATCCCAGATCTAAAGTGTAACCACATTTGAATGTTTAGTTCTGTCCTCATTGTCACTCATTAAGCAGGGCTGTCGTGTTGTGCGCGCTGTGGCTCCGCGTGAGAGATCGCTATCTCTCTCTCTTCTGGACTGCGAATAGCAAAATTGCATCACATACAAATGGTTTAATATTTTTATAGAACTTGCTGGCGAGATAAACATGTTCAAGATTATGTCTTTATAGCAATAATAAATAGTACGTGCATTTTCTTAATTTCTTCAGTACCGACAGCAGAACCGATAACGTCCAAGCTTATCGATTCTGCGGTCTTTCAAAATTCAGCCCCGGGGCCCGTTTAATACCGGGTTTCGGTACCCATCCCTACCCGTGGGTGAGCAGCGGGGAAAGGAGAACAAAAGATTCTCCCCCGGCCCTCCACCGGGGGAAGGAGTGGTCCTGCTACCATCTCCTGGGAAACGAACATCATCCCTGAGCAGCCCGTCTCAGGAGCGCCGCTTAGCCTGGCGTTTAGCGGGGGGCGGGGCGGGAGAGGGCTGTGGCGCCTTCTTGCGGCTTCCTCCACGCCGGGGCCTGGGTGGAGGCTGCTGCGTAGGCTGGGCGGGAGCCGCAGGAGGGCGCCCTCGGCGGCGAGCAGGCTGAGGATTCTGCCCGACCAGACGGGTGGAGGCAGCAGCGGGTCGGCGGGGCAGAATATGCTTAATCGCCTCAGTCTGCTTCTGCGCGGTGGAGAACTGCTGGGCAAAGTCCTCCACGGCACCGCCGAAGAGGCCGGCCTGGGACAGGGGCGCATCAAGCAGACGAGTCCGCTCGGAATCCACCATGTCAGCCAGGTTCAGCCACAGGTGTCTCTCCTGAACCACAGCTGTGGACATCACCAGACCCAGGGAGCGCGCGGTAACCTTTGTCGCCCGGAGGGCAAGGTCGGTCGCGGCGCGCAGCTCATTGAAGAGGCCTGGGTCTGTCCTGCCCTTGTGCATGTCTCTCAGCAATTGGGCCTGATAGACCTGCAGAGTGGCCATGGCATGCAAGGAAGCAGCTGCCTGTCCCGCCGCTCTGTAAGATTTCGCCACCATGTAAGATGTGAATCTACAGGCCTTGGAGGGGTGCTTAAACTCGCCACGAGAAGAAGCACTCTGAGGACACAGTTGCATCGCAACAGAGCGTTCAACCGGGGGAAGTCCAGTGTACCCACGGGCAGCCGCCCCATCGAGGGGAGGAAAGGCGGATGAGACCAGCGAGCGGTCCCGAGAAGACAGGGGGGTCTTCCAGGACTTCGAGATCTCATCATGCACATCCGGGAAGAATGGTATTGGGGTTTGCCGTGGACACGGGTGGCGGCTTGGCCCAAAAACCAATCATCAAGGCGCGAGCGCTCAGGGCAGGGTGGTGGCCGCCACTCAAGCCCGATGCTCGCAGCCGCCCGGGAAAGCATGGCCGTCATCTCCGGATCCGACTCAGGCACAGCCGTATGCACACCAGAGGGTGGCAGCTGTTCTGAATCTTCACTTCCAGAAGATTCAAACCCACCTTGTGATGCTGCTACAGACATCGCATCTTCCTCTGTAGCTTCAGCCGAAACACGCGGGGCACCCAAGGGTGGACCCGCGGGAATCGACTGCTCACTAGCGGGCACCGTCATGCAGGGGGGTTTGAAGCGTGGACCAATGGTCGGCGCTTTTTGCCAAACCGTGACCCTCAGATCACCCTGGCCACCAGCCGAAGTAGCACCCCGCGAGGGAGCACTAGATCGGGGTGTGGCAGAGGGGACTCTCGCTCTTACGAGCTCATTGAGTCTCGACCGTAATGACGCGATGGTCATGTTTCCACAGAGAGAACATGACTCATCCACGAGCGCCGCTCTAGCATGCTCAATGCCCAAACACACTAGACAACGCTCGTGCCCATCAGAGTCCGAAACCGATCTGCCGCATCCTGAAGTACACGGGCGAGGCATCTTTAAAAAGACGTGCCGCGTGCAAGCTCTTTTGTGAGAGAAACACTTAAGTGTTGAAGCGCCCGGGGAGACACACACTCTCTGGCAAACCACTGCACAGATAAGCAGGAAGCGCGCGCCCCGCCGGAGATCGCCGTCACACCAACACTGAGGAACTCGTTCGTAAAGCTGACAATTCAGAGATGGCTTGTGGAGTGAAGAAATAACTTGGCTCCGAAGCGAAAACATATCTGCTTGCTGCAGGAATTCCTCCTTTTATACCCACGAGGTGGGGCGGAGTTACGTCATGCAAATTCCGCAGACACATGGCATTTGCTTGCCATTGGCTCGTTTTGTATACTCGAAGCTGATAGGCTTTCTAAGCGAAACCCCATTCGTCGTCATCCGACGGAACTCGGAGTGACGAACGAAAGGGAACTGTGTCTGACACAGACAGAGAAAAGCAATAGCAAAACATTTATCTTAACACATATTTTAAAAGGTTTTTTTTTTTTTTTTAAGATATTGAAACTTTTCAGTATCAATAAGTCTCAATAAGCTCCCTATAGTCGGGGAGCCAAAGTCTCAAAAATGGGTTGAACCTGACATGGTCTGCCATACTTTTTATTTGTGTTTTTTCTGTTAACTTTGACCCTAAGAACCAATAATTGGAGTGTCTGCTCTGCCGGAAATATCGCAAAAAAAATTGTGGCCATTTTAGTGTATGCACCCTTTATTTTTTATCAGAAAAATGTCAAAAAATATTTTTTTACTCAAATCCTTAGTGGGTTGGGTAGGCTGTCAATAAATGCATTCCAGATACACAGAACACATGTGCTGACAACATCCACTGAAAAAATAACTCTTAAAACACATTTCTACATGATTTTGCATCAATTTAATGCAAAAAAATAGGCGTTTTCTCACTTTTCTGCACCAAAAGCATCGTAAGCCTAAATTGATTGTAGACCATTGGTGGTAATAGTTCTATAATTAATTTAAAGCTGCAGTCGGCAAGTCTGGCAGATTGAGTGGACTTAGGCAACATTTTGAATGTTTACAACTCTCACGCCCCTCCCCCACTATCAACGAATACCCTCCCAGCTCCCACCAAGTTCGTGTTCGTCAGTGCGTGTGCACTAGATTTTCTCTGTGAACGCGCCCGATCATCAGCATCCATCAACACCATGGAGTATTTGGAGGTATGCTGCCCTGGCTAATCTACCTATAGATTGCAAATTAGGGAAAAGATAATTTAATATTTCTATTGCATTATGATACCGTATAAAGCTCAGCCATACATTCTGCTTTTCTGTGATGTTCAGGATTTTCTATACTGTCATAGAAGTGTAAATTTATTTACACGTTTTTAGCATTGAGGTCTTATTTGTGGGGGTGTTGCTGTACTTATTTGCTTTATATCCAGATGTATTTATAATATTCTGACCACCGCATGTATGTAAATAGGGTTGACAAAAAAAAACTCTGAATACAATGTAGTGCAACATCACATTTAACAATGACCACAGACTGTGGTCATTGTGGTCCAAAGTATTGAATTTAACGTTAAACATTTCTGACTGGTAGCTAACGTTAGTGAAGTGTTGGCCGCTGCAATTAACTATTATCTTCCAATTAACATTAACTAAAGTTGACTACATAAATTTCAACTACTGACTAGATTCATGAGAGGACGGCTAATGCGTTTAAATGTAAAAAAATACAGTAATTTCATCAACTTACCAGCGAGTGTACTTCGTAAACACTGAAAATGAATGGGGTTCAGTGCTGGAACTATCAGTGTTTGGAACTATCGGCTCCTCCACGACACGCGTTACTTCCGCATTCCAAAGTTCCTATGGCAGTCAATGGGAGTGTCGTAACTTTGTTTTTCAACGGCTCTGCTCTAAATGAGCTTACTTGATTTGTTAGTGTTTTGAAAGTGAGGTTAACCGAGGAATTGGAATCTTTTCCGCCATCACTTCCTTACTGCGCGAACTTCAGGCGTGTGCTTGTGATTGTAACGTGCGCGAGGGGTGGCGTGTTCACGACCATAGACTGTATAAAAAGAGTGCACGACCTGTGATTGACAGTCAGATATCACACCACCCTGCGCTGATTGGAGTCGATGATCCGGGAGCGGTAGATTTTTGCAAAACAAATAACACCCTCCAGGTGGAGTTAGAAGCTCGGGTTTTTTTCTAAAACCACTTTATTTATGTTGTTCTGTTGGATTATAGTGTCGATTTCACTGAATATGATAAAAAAATGTTGCCGACGGCAACACAGTTACTCGAGTAGTGTAACTCGACCTAGGCTGGTGACACAAAATAAAACGTTGCGCTTTTCTAAGCGTTTAAAATTGATGTAAATAACAGGGGGCAATATAGTCATCAATTTTAAACGCTTAGAAAAGCGCAACGTTTTATTTTGTGTCACCAGCCTAGGTCGAGTTACACTACTCGAGTAAAGCCTCGCTCACACTACAGGAGTTTTAGGCCGATATATGCCCGATTTACCCCTCCCGAGAATCTGAGAAAAAATCTTGTTGAGGACCTCGATCGGTTCCGATGTTCGGCGCAGATTATCTGGTAATGTGAGGCGTTCACAGATCAAATCTTTCACCTCCCGATCTGCTCGGAGACACATCGGGGCCGCCCCGATAATATCAAACATGTTTGATATCTAGGATTATAAATCGGGCGTGAAGCGACTATGATACGTCAGTACTTCCACAATAGCCAATGAGAGACAGGTCTACGAGGAGGCGGAAGTGACGGAAATTTTTAAAATGTCAACCGCGAAAGCAGCAGCTGTACGGCTCCAGTGGACAACGGAGATGGAAGAACGGATGGTGGAGATGTGGCAACAGTACGAGTGCCTATTTAATGTCTCATCAAAAGAGTACCATAACCGGAACGACAAAGAGAAGAGCTGGGGAGAGATCGCTTCAGATTTAAACATACCGGGTGAGTCTAAAAAGTTGCTAGCGAACTAGCTGGCAAATGTAAACATTAGATCTAGCTGCTAAGTTAGGTCAGTGATCATCTGCTACATTCAGGTCTAAGAAAAAGATACATTGCACATAGTTTGTTTGAATAATATGAATAATATTTAATGATATTAATTCAGCTGAATTTAGGGAGGAAACACAGTGTATGTCAGTGTCAGTGTATTTTCAGTGGAGGAGGTGAAAACAAGAGCAACAACATTACGGACACAATACACCAAGCTTCTCAAACCCAAACCAAGTGGGAGTGGGGAGAAAGGGCTTACTCATAAGCAGGCTTGGCTGTTGAGGAATTTGGAGTTCCTCAAAAAACATGTTGCCCAACGCCCCAGTGAGACAAGTGTAAGCAGAGCAGTATTATGGACAGGCATATTGTGTGCTTAAGTAATGTAGATATTTGCATTGTGTATAATTATTTGGGACAATACAGTAAACTTGTTATGCAATTGTTTTGGCTGTACTGTTAATTGATGAATTAAAGGAGTAGTTCACCCCAAAATGAAAATTTCCTGATAATTTACTCACCCCAATGACATCCAAGATGTTCATGTCTTTCTTCAGTAGAAAAGAAATAAAGTTTTTTTTGAGGAAAACATTTCAGGATTTTTCTCCACAAAATGGAATTATAGTTTTGCTAGACAAGAGCCTATTCCTCAGCTGGTATCGAAGAGAGACATTTGAATCACTTTAAAGTCCTTTCAAACTGCATTGATTTAGACTTCAACATTCTGGTTGCTATTGAGATCCATTGTGTGGAGACAAATCCTGAAATGTTTTCCTCAAAAAAAATTTATTTCTTTTCCACTGAAGAAAGAAAGACATGAACATCTTGGATGGCATTGGAGTGAGTAAATTATCGGGAAATTTTATTTTGGGGTGACCTAATCCTTTAAATACTTGCACTGACATAAATTTGTTTTTCAGCATGATCAATCTATCAAAGACTTGATTGACGGGCAGGACATGGATGACCCCACCAGCGATGAGGACATTATAAATACATCTGAGGCACCAGGTAAAATAACAATTGTAGATGTAATGACTAATAAAATGCTGAAAAGTGATCAAAATGGTCAATGTTTATGCTGCCCTACAAAGCAAAAAGGCAGTAACTGCATTTTTGGTCAAAAATGAGTTATTATCATTTTCATGACATTCAAGGCATCCTTTGTTATGTGACAAAACATCTTATCTCAAATGTGTGTCGTTTTGGAGAAAAATGGTAGTCGTTTGTACAGTAACTGCAAAAAGCCCTAGTGAAACAAAGCAAGAGTACAGTAACATCCATTACTGTATTCTTGTTATGTTTTACCCCACAAAAAAATCACCGTGTTACTGCGCAGTGTAGTTACTGTTGCCATGGTGAACACACGGGACGGTTTTAACATTTGCAATTTCACCCTTCTAACTTCACACAAATTTTGTTTGAGATGCAGTGTTTTCCCTAATTGTTCCCTACCAAACTAGATCCGCCCTTTATAGTCACTTTGTGAGCATTTAACCGCTTCATTTGAGAAAAACTATCGTCATGTCATAAACACAGAAACTCAAGGTCTTCACGGCAACCCGTCAAAATAAAAGTTCGGTTTAACTTGACAGAAATATATTACTGTTGTACAGTAGAATTTATAAATGTCTCAATGTAATGAAACTTCTCACACTAAACAAATTAATTAAGATTAAAACTTATTTTTTAAAGGAATAATCACAATTTTTCTTCAATGTTTTAATTATAAAAGTAGGCTAAAGCTCATTGTGCAGCATGTTGTTTGACCAAAAATGTTTGTTTAATTTCATATGATTAAAATAAATTTAATTAATATATTAGAATTTCGTATAGTATAAAATATTGTATAAGTTTAATAATAGTTTATAATAAAAGTTTCATGATTTCAGTGAATTAGACATGGTTTTTGATTACTAAAAATGTACACCACGTATCCGTAACACGCCTGCTCCGCAACACTATTTCGCAACACAAAAATGTTTCCCAAATGGTTCCAATTATTTCAAATACAGTCTAACACACCCAGAGCAAGTTTTGGCAAAATTGTTTTTGGAGAATCTGTAGTTACTGCCTTTTTCCTTGATAGGGTGCCACATTTTTGGTAAGTAATACAATGCAAGAATACAGTAACTGCAAAATAGGGGTAAAATATCAAATTAAATATGAGGATTGATATGTACAAAGAATAAGCTAATATAAAGTAACAAAACAGCCACATGTCCAATAATCTATCTACAACTACTTAGGCTGGATGACAGGATAACTTTAAAGTCATTTTTCTCTGTTCTGCACTCTGCGTAGTTACTGCCTTTTTGCTTTGTAGGGCAGTATGATAATGACTTTATTCAAATTATGTATTTTATAAATTATTCATTACATATTATTATTCTTTTACATGTTATGGAGACATTTAATCATTTATAAATATTCTAATGCTCTGATATGTTGCTTATTTCTTAATGCAAGATCTTTTTATTCTCTTATGTGCTGTAATAACAATGTGATTTCTCTTACTTAAACTTTTATCTCATTGACCACAGCACCACATCCCTCTACCCAACAAAGGGGTGAAGAACTCACCACCTCTTTTCCCACTCCCAAATCAGGATTGAAACGTCGCAAAGTGGATGCAGATTCTGTTGAGCGACAGAAACTTAATTTGTTACAGCAAGTTACATCAGTTCTTGCCACTCCAGATCCATATAGTTCATTTGGACATCAAGTTGCTGTGGAACTTAAATTAATAAAAAACGCAAGTATACAAACCAGGGCAAAGAAACAAATAATGAATATTTTGTTTGAGGCCCAGGAGGCTGACCAGTCCACTCCATCACCATCCTCACACATTCCACCAGCTACATACTCACCTCTCGCACCTTCATCACACATGCAAAAAACTTAATTAAAGGGATAGTTCACCAAAAATCTTATATTTTGTCATTACCCTGATGTTGTTCCAAACCGGTTTATGACAAAATAGTATAATAGAATAAGCTAAAGTCCATAAAAGTCTGTGTGTTTCTTTACCACCTGAAATGTATATATGGCATTTGAAGTTACTGTAACAGATGTGTAGTTCAAAGTGAAAGCTTTTGATAGTTGTATGAATGCATGCATGAAAATTTTAAAATGTTGAGTTGGCAGTTTAATACTTTTGCATGCCGAAAATAATTAAATAAAGAACTGAAATGTAATCATGAATACGGTCTTTATTTTAATAATAGCAAATAGACATGTGAGTTTAAATTATAATTTGTTTTTAAATAACAATATTTTTACATTTAATAAATATATGGCAGCAGAATCAAATAAAGCATTTTACAGTGGAACAAACAAATACCACAAAAATATAAATTATGTAATATTCTAACTATGTACATTGCTCTGCTACACCTAGCTAACGCTTATGTTCATCAATTATCTAAACGTAGTCTTCTTGCCATGACACCTGGCCAGCAGGTGACATAAAATAATATTTCAGTACATCACGTTGCTGCTTAGCAGTGAGGGTGGGGTTTCGTGCCCTTCCAGCTTGCATATTCTGCATGGCCCCCAGGCCATCTCTCCTCCATGCTCCTTCGTTGACTCTGTGGTCTGCATCCTCCCAGTCTGCCAGTGCTGGTGGCATGTAGGCCTCAGAACGGCGCTCACAAAGGAAGTTGTGGAGGCATGCTGAAGCCAGGGTGATGTTTGTAACACTGTCTGGGTGAAGGAGGATTGTGGATCGAAAAACTCGAAACCTATTGGCGAGAATGCCAAAGGCATTTTCTACATCTCTGCGTGCCCGTGAGAGCCGGTAGTTGTAGACCCTTTGGTTGTGGTCCAGCTGCCTGAAAGGGTAGGGCTTCATTAGATCTGTTCTTAGTGGGTAAGCCTCATCCCCCACAAACATATAGGGCAGCAAAACATCTGATCTAGGAAGCTCTTCTGGAGGAGGAACATTTAGGAGCCCCTTGTCCAGTGCTTTCCTCAGGTCAGAGTTGGCAAAGAGTCCAGCATCTGAGACCCTGCCCTGAGTGCCAACACTGATATAAATAAACTTATAATTTGCATCAACCGCTGCCATCATAAGAACAGAAAATCTGTTCTTATAATTGTGCCACGTGCTCCCACTGTGGGCTGGGGGCTGAATGTAGATGTGCTTGCCATCAAGGGCACCCAGGCAATGTGGAAATTGCCATTTTTCAACAAAGCTCTTGGCAATTGCTCGCCATTCGTCCTCTGATTTTGGTGTCTGCAAAAAATAAGAGCAGAATGATAGATTTATTTACAAGTTGAGAGATTTCTCCTCACCTGATTTAATAGATTAACTATCGAATCTCAACCCCACCTATACTGAATTTCTAAATTTAATGAAGTTAAACCTTATGCCCACCACATCTATACAATATGTTATGTTTGTGTTTTCTCCTCTTTCAGTTTGTCATTTTTAAACTATGTTGGTTGTCTTCATATTTGTAAATGCTGTATGTCATAATGTTTGTTATTGTGATATTAATATTAACAATATTAGGGAATTCTAACCTTTAGAAAATCTTTTTTCAAGACCTGATGTAGTGCCGCACATGTGTCCTTCACTATGTCAGATACAGTAGTGGCCCAAATTCGGTACTGGAAACTCAAAGATTTGTAGGTTTCACCTTCAACAGAAACAAATATTATTTAATTAAAATATAGTGCATTCATTTCAGAAATAATTTCGATAGAAAATATCACAGGTTTAAAATGGTAAATGTAAGCAGAGCAGGCTATGGCAAAGCCATTTGTTTGTTTTCCTGTTTCCCTGTTTTGTCATTAATTTAATCTCACTCCATGACAACACCATTCAATAGATCCAATATCCAAGCACAATTTAGCATCCCCAATGGTTTTTGACATCATATTGACTGAGTTTGGTGCCCAATGCCGTTCAATGCAGACGCTTTCAGTGCTTGGGTCCTAATTACTGTAAACTCAAAACACAAGAGACAAGCATTTGTTTATAAATACAAACCTGTTGCCAAGAATCTGAGGGTCAAGGAGAGCCTCTCCCTGGCCGTAATTGCCCGTCTCATCTTCGTGTCTTGCCTGGTGATCAGTGGTTCTACTCTCCCTAGCAGGATTTCAAATTCATCTGATGTCACTCGCAGCAGCTCTTTGAAGCCTGAGCTGTCCTCCAACTATACAGAAGAAAAATCTAATTTTTAATAAGCTTAACCCTTAATAAGTATAAATATATATTTTCCACATTTGAGTGACACTAGCAAAAAAAAAAACAAACTTCAGTATCATGTATAACTAGCACTACACTTGCTGTGAACCATCATTAGTTGATGTCTAAATCATTCATCAAATCAGTTGATGTTCTATCATTAAACAGCAGCAATTTTGCTTTTGGTTCCTACTCACATTGTTAACTGTTTGTATAATCATTTTTAGCCTATTCAATTTCATTCAGTGTAGTTAATGCTCTGAGTTAATGTTAATGTTAGCTTTTCAACGTTTAACGTTTAAGATTTTTTTAAACATGTATAGAGTTTATAATATCAACTGATTAAAAAAAACATATCAATAGGATACAGTAACAATCTGAGAAAATTTGAAATTGAGAGACGGAGCAGTCCAACCGATTTAATGTTACATTTCTGCATCTTGCAAGAGAAGGTAACAAATTCAGTGAATTTGCCAAATTAACGTTGCTGGTCACCACTGTTACAGCTACACATTTCCTGGTGACCAGACCTGTTAAATAAGGTTGCTATACAATAACACCTATTTGATTTAATTTACTAAAACACATTTCTACACCGTATCAGTGTACAGTACGTTAGCGCTATAAACTAGTGCTAATATGTTGCCAAACAACTGTAAACAACCTAGCCATTGTAGTAAACATTGTAAACATTCTAATAAATATTTTAAAACAGTTAAAAAGCATACCTCTAGTTCTCGCTGAAGAACAGACAGTCCATGCTGACCCCGTCTCCCCAACCATTTTCTCGTCCACGCTCGTTTGATTTTCTTTTGTTTTTTATTGCTACAAAAAATAAGTATCAATACAGCAAGTTGCCGCGACACAGTATCCATTTTTGTTTACATGCGTTTCCCCGTGAGATCGCGTCATGTGAGGGGCTTAATAATCTGGCAAGATAATCTTAAGAATATCTTGTAGTGTGTGATGCGCCGCGATTTTCAAATCTTGTAGTGTGATCATGTTTAAGATTTGAGGTAAGAAAATCTGCAAAGATTCTCCTTATGTGTGTGCTGCAACCAGATTTCAAAATCGGTTAGGATTTTAAAACTCCTGTAGTGTGAGCGAGGCTTAACTGTGTTTAAATAGGGAAAACGAGGAAGTGTTTGGTCGCTTCTCTTTTTGGCCCATATTTAATGCACTGTGCTAGCTAAGTGCTAACATAGTTTTGCGGCAATAGAGAGCGATTTAGTGGACGCACTGAGACGAGAGAGGTATGCATCGACTCGTCTTAGTTAAGGGAATAACATAGTTTATTATGAAAAACTAGTGGAGTATCCCTTTAAGGTTACAATGCTTTGGGGAAACGCAGCCCTGGGCCGGGTTTCCCGATAACTATGTATCTTACAGTAGCTCTTAAGAGCACTATCTACGTGCAAGGTTACGAACGCTCGCCAATATTATGAAGCTGCAGACTCGGAGCCTGCATCTACAGTCCCGCATTCTCAGACCCCTCGATTTTTCGAGACAGCGCCTCCTGCTGTTCGAAAGATCGTATAACACCCTTATCCAAATGCCATTGAAAACAATATGATGCAATATTACTGTCTCGTTTTATTTAAAGTTATCCAAATTAATATTTGCGTTCCCTGCTTAATGCATGTGCCAAAAAAACTTGTTGTGTTCTCTGACTAACAAATTACCCAGTAGCCTAGTTATTTTTTGAGCGTGGGTGTAATTGAAAGTAAATTACTGATGGAAGGGATACAACTATCTTCTGAAAAATATTATGTGATGATATATTGCTAATTTTTTTTTTAATTCAAATTCCATTTTTTCTTTCAGTTCAACCTATAATGGTCTAATTAACATTATACCACGCTAACATTACAAAACCTGTTTTTTGATATTTTGAATGCGAAGCAAAACTCAAATAAGAATAGACAAAACACCAATAATAAACAATTCTGTACTTTATTTAACGATCACCTAAACATCATCTTGCTGTAAACAGGACAAAGCAAAGAAAAAAAGAAGAAATAATTGTGTTAGTGACTTTACTTTTCGTCTTCAATTGCATTAAAAAAAACTCCTCATTTATAAGTCGCTTTGGATAAAAGCGTCTGCTAAATGAATAAATGTAAAATGTAATGTAAATGCATAGCCTAAGGTAAAATAATTACTTTCTGGTAGGCGAATGTTCCTTCTAATTTCATTCTTTTTGCAATCGCTCTGTCAAATTCCTCAACTTAACTAAAATAAAGATGAATGCCATTGTCAAAAATATTGTGTAATAATATATATATATATATTTTTTGCAAATGCGAATTACAAGCATACCTAGGGTGATAAGTAGGGCCACGGAGGAACACCTCCTCAGCCTCCTGCTAGGATAATGCCTGCATCTCACATAGGCCATGAATGATGCCCTGTCCATATAAATTAATTAATTAATTAATTAATATTTAACATACAGTCAAAATTCAGTCAATACAAATTAAAACAAGGAACCCAAACAAAAGGCCAAATGACACATTCTAGCTGGTTAAACCATAGACTGGTTAATACATAGTGAAGGCATAGTAAATTTGATTATTAGGCAATTGTATGAGTTGTAAATGGCTGGCAACAACTTCATATCACAGTTAAATTAATATTGATTCATTTCAATACTTACGTTTTATAAGAACTAATTTAAGCAGTCTACATAAATTATATAAAGTAAAATAATTACTCCGGCATTAATTCAATTAGGAGAATTTAGGAGAAAAAGTCTGGTAATTAAAAAAAGGTCAAACGGTAAATCTGATTAAATAATTAATGATGACATTCTTTGAAATTAACACATTTAATGTATTTAATTGGTCTACTTTAATGTCAACTAATTTTAATCACATTTTTACAATGGCTTGTCTACAAAAAGTTCAAGGTTAAAGCTAACGTTAGCTATCAAAATATTTTCGAGGAAAAAAGTCGAAAAAACATATATTAACAGCTCAGATTTTGTTACAAACTTTACGAAATAAAATGGACTATTCATGTTGGTGTATCGATGAGCTATAAAGTAGTTTGATTAAAAAAGAAATTGAATGAGCATTCGCTAAATAAAATTGACGATACTCACGTTTTAAGTTCTTCACATGTTTATCCGATCCAATTTGATAGGAGGCGCTGTCTCGAAAAACGAGGGGTCTGAGAATGCGGGACTCTGTGGGAAGCGTGATTTTTTTTCCCAAACCACTTCAGCGGAAATCCCGCCCTGTAGCTGATTCTAAAGTTTTCATTGGTCAGGTCAATCACTGTACAGATTGCCTACACCCAACCCTGATCCCTAGACCTACCATTCACTATAACCTAAACCAATGAAATCGGCTGCAGGGTGGGATTTCCGCTGAAGTGGTTTGGGAAAAAAAATCACGCGTGTGGGACTGTAGATGCAAGCTCCGAGTCTGCAGCTTCATACTACTCACGCTCGCTGCAATTGACCTATGGCTAAGCCACGCCCCCTCCACGCACTAAGACAAACAGTCAACATTCGGTGACAGGCGCTATGGCAGCTATCACCGTAGGAGACATTTCACAGGAGGCAATTGATGATTTTTGGAGACAGAAAGATTATATATCATCTCGAAGTCCCCAAAAGGGCATTAACCCTCTATTGCATGATATATGAAATAATAGAGAAAAAAAATATTTCCACACATTTTATTACCAGTCATAGAGCACATTGAACAATTCACATAATTTACAAAAATTATAATAATAGGGGGTAGATCTAGGTATGTTACTTTGGCGCAACAACATGCAATGATGGCAATAAAAACAAAAAGTGTAGTCTATTTAATATATATCTCTTTATTTCATAACAAAACACATTTTATGAAAGATCTTCAAAATCAACTTCATTTAAAAAAACATTTGTGCTGAAAAAGTAATACAGTTAAATCCAGTTACCATCTTAGTGGGGTTTGTTACCTAGAAGTAACAATGCGCAACAAAGGAGTATTATTTTTATGCATTCATTCTCATTAAATCATGTGGAACAACCAAAACAGTGTCCACTGCCTGACTTCTCTTTCTGCCATAGAATGTTGTTATGATCATTGCTGAAAAAGGTAATTCCACAATTATTATATGTATCTGGAAATATTGGAGGCAGATTGAACATTTGGTGCACACACACCGCGCGCGCGCACACACACACATCTGAGCTTACAAAGCTACAAATGTAGGCTATGCCTATGCATACTTATAGCTAAACTGTCATAATAAATATTGTTATTGTTATTAAGTATTTTAAAATAAAATAAAAACAAGGCACATACTGACAAATACTTTAATAAGTCTTGGTATCATTCCATCTGTGTGAAATGTTATATTGCTGATAATATTGTATTGCTAACTAGCATGAAAACAGGGGATTCTCATTCCACTGTTGCATATTGTTGCTTTGAGGCAACATAGCTATTCTACCCATTTACAAAATAAATATTCAATGAAAACATAATCAACAGAGTGAAATTAAATCAGAACTTACCCAAAATTGTGAAAATATTTTTTATTTCATGGAAATCCTAAGGAAAATTAGCCTAGAAATCTAGACGCACCCTAGCGGCCGCGAAAATCATTTCGCTGCCAGTGTGGTCTAGCAACTCTCAATAGACTTTTTAGTTGGAAAAACCAATTTCGGGTCAGGCCAATCACATCGTGTATAGAGTCGGCGGGCGGGCTTAACACAATGACGGCACAGTTCATGACGTTCCGCGTGATTTCCATAGGTGATTTCCCTGCTGCTTGGGTCTTTCGAATCGGCTTTGGCCGCGACTCTGGAGGACTTGGAGTTAAGAGAACATCACTTAAGTCATTCTTAGAAAAGGAAGATGTGTTCGGAGTTTTGACGACCGGATACGGCAAAAGTTTAATATATCAACTAGCTCCGCTAGTGGGAAAACGCATGGGACTCACTCATCCACAACCGTTCGTTGCTCTGGTTGGCTGTAGCGCTGTCCTATTGCATGCAGAGGGATTTTGAAAGGTAACCGTTTATCCCGCCCCTCGGATTGAGGTATGTCAATGGAGAGTTCCCAGACCTAACATCTTGATGTAGGTCTGGCATGCCAGGCTAAAGGAAAATGTCACTTTATCAAAGTTTTGTGGAGCTGAAAAAACATGGCTGCCGCATATGAGTGCAGGTGAGGAAAAGACATTGAAAAGGGGGTTGGAGAAGTAATTTGATCAAATACAAGCATTCTATTGGCTTTTCATACTTCCTCTAGATTAAAATAAGCTTTTTCTTTTGGTGTATGATTTTGTAAGCCTGAGAATATGAGGGAAAATGGGTATGTTACCCTGAAGCAACACTATGCAATAGAGGGTTAACTATGCATTGGAGGGTTATATTAATACTTTTATTGTTGAGAAGGTCGATGAAAAGCTTCAGCTCCAGGCAAAAATGTACAGGTCACAGTGTAAACGTGATAAACCGCATCTCGTTGCCATCACCATCTCAGATAGAGCATCAGCATTGTTCATGCACTGCAGTATTTACATGAATCATTCAGCACAACATTGCTAACATTTGTTATCTCGGTTATTTACAGATACGTTAATGAAGCTAAGTGATATGATGTACAACGCAGCTAGAAGCTAACGTTTTAAGCTAACGTTACGTTAGAGATGTTAAAGATAACGTTCAAATACGTTGTTAACTTAGAACAGATGTAGACACCCTTTTTTAATTTATCCACGTTTAGTAGGTGTTGTGGTCTAACGTTACAGCATAACTTAATCCAGAGCAGACACTTATCTCGGTTGAGATGTTTGGAAAAGGGTAAAAAAATAAAAAACATCGTCGCCCAACCTCTCGGGATACCTGTGTCGGAGTTGCATGTACCCCATGCACACCGTTTGACCATTTTAAACTTAAAATTACAAGAAAAAACATATAAAAACGAATGAAAACTAACTAACTGCAATGCATTTCAATGGATGTGGAAGCAGAGAATGTCCGAGTGTATTGGGTGAGCTATGCGCACTGATTGGCTCATAGCGTTTGGGGGCGTGGCTTAGCCATAGGTCAATTCCACGTGCGTTTCCCAAAAATGCACTTAAAGGCAAGGCAAGGCAAGGCAAGGCAAGTTTATTTATATAGCACATTTCATACACAATGGTAATTCAAAGTGCTTTACATAGGAGAAAATACAATAATCAAAGCAAATAAGAATAATTAAAACAGTTTAGAATAAAAAATAAAATAAAGTACAGTAAAAACAGTCGGACGAACAGTGGCACAGTGCTCATTCAGTAAATGCATAGCTAAATAGATGTGTTTTGAGTCTGGATTTGAATGTGACTACTGTAGGAGCACATCTGATCTCTTCTGGAAGCTGGTTCCAGCTGCAACTGGCATAGTAGCTAAAAGCAGACTCTCCTTGCTTAGAGTGAACCCTTGGTATTTCTAACTGATGTGATCCTGAGTGATCTGTTGGGTTTATATTCAGTGAGCATATTTGCAATATATTGAGGTCCTAGCCCATTGAATGATTTATATACCAGTAATAATACTTTAAAATCAATCCTAAATGTAACTGGGAGCCAGTGTAAAGACCTGAGGACTGGTGTGATATGTTCATATTTTCTGGTTCTGCTCAGAATCCTAGCAGCAGCGTTCTGTATGAGCTGCAACTGTCTTATAGTCTTTTTAGGAAGGCCAGTGAGGAGTCCATTACAATAATCCACCCTGCTGGTGATGAAAGCATGCACAAGTTTCTCTAAGTCTTGACTGGAAACAAAGCATCTAATTCTTGCAATATTTTTCAGATGATAGTATGCTGATTTAGTAATTGCTTTGACATGACTACTGAAACTAAGGTCTGACTCTAGAGACACACCAAGATTCCTGACTTGATTTTTAGTTGTTAGACCCCTAGAGTGAAGGTATGCATTCACCTTGAGAACTTCATCTTTGTTTCCAAACGCAATGACTTCAGTTTTGTCTTTGTTTAACTGAAGAAAGTTTTGGCACATCCAACCATTTACTTCATCAATGCATTGGCACAGGGAGTCAATGGGGCTGTAATCTTTAGGCGATAGGGCTAAGTAGAGCTGTGTGTCGTCTGCATAGCTGTGGTAAGAGATTCGGTTCTTTCTCATTATTTGGCTCATTGGGAGCATATACAGGTTGAATAGGAGTGGCGCAAGAATTGAGCCCTGGGGGACTCCGCATGTCATGGATGTCCACTCAGACTTATGGTCTCCTATACTCACATAATAACCTCTCCCTTCTAAGTATGACCCGAACCATTTTAGGGCTATCCCAGAAAGCCCCACCCAGTTTTCCAGCCTGTCAATAAGTATGTCGTGATCGACAGTGTCAAATGCAGCACTGAGGTCGAGTAGTACCAGCACTGATAACTTGCCTGTATCAGTATTTAAGCGAATATCGTTTATTATCTTTATGAGAGCTGTCTCTGTGCTGTGATGCGATCGGAAACCAGATTGAAAATTGTCAAAGTATCCATTCAAGCTTAAGAATTTGTTCAGCTGATTGAAGACAACTTTTTCAATGATCTTGCCTATGAAAGGAAGATTTGAGATCGGTCTATAATTGCTTAATATGGTCTTATCAAGATTGCTCTTTTTCAGGAGGGGCTTGACAACTGCAGTTTTCAGGGAGTTTGGAAAACTCCCAGAGAGAAGTGAGGCATTTACCACTTCTAGAAGATCTGCTTCTAAACAGTTTAACACACTTTTGAAAAAAGATGTGGGAAGTGCGTCAAGGGCACAGGTTGATGTTTTAAGGTGCTGTACGGTTTCTTCCAAAATTTTGCCATCAATTTCTTCGAAAACAGACATAGTAACTACTTTCTCAGGTAGTGGTCTGATCTGTTTGACCCCAGCGCAACTCAAGGATGAGCTGATCACCTTTCTAATATTATTGATTTTCTCAGAGAAGAAAGAAGCAAACTCACTGCACTTGCTGTCTGAGAGCATTTCACTGGGAATCTGGTTTGGGGGGTTTGTCAGTCTCTCTACAGTAGCAAAAAGAGTGCGTGTGTTGTTTAAGTTGCTGTTTATAATATTCGAGAAGAAAGTCTTTCTAGCTTTGCCTAGTTCCATATTAAAAGCATGGATGCTGTCTTTGTAGATGTTATAATGGACTACAAGTTTTGTCTTCCGCCACATGCGCTCTGCTCTTCTGCATTGTCTTTTCATATTTTGCACTGCTGTTGAGTTTCTCCACGGTGCTTTTTGTCTACCACTATTCTTCCTGACTTTCACAGGAGCAATATCATCAATTACACTTTTAATTTTTGAGTTAAAATATTCAAGGAGAAAATCAACAGAGTCAGCAGATATGCTTGGTTTTAAAAATATAGCCTTCATAAATAGCACACTAGTGTTCTCATTTAAGCATCTCTTCTTGACAGACACAGATCTAGCTTCAATGGCAGGAGAGATCAAAATATCAAAGAAAATACAGAAATGATCAGACAGTGCTACATCCTTAATAAAAATCGATGAGATGTTTAGACCCTTACTGATAAGTAGATCTAGAGTGTGTCCACGATTATGTGTGGGTCCATGTACATGCTGAGTCAGATCAAAAGTTTTTAAAACAGTTTTGATTTCTTTTGCCATATTAGTTTCTGCATTATCTATGTGAATGTTAAAATCTCCAGCAATGGCAAAACAGTCAAACTCTGAGGAAATTGTTGATAACAGTTCTGTAAAGTCCTCAGCAAAGGCTGGAGAGTATTTTGGAGGCCTGTAAACAATGATAACTAAAATACGTGGAGCACCTTTCAACACAATACCCAGATATTCGAAAGACGGGTAATTCCCAAATGATATTTGCTTACATTGATAGGCATCTTTAAAAAGAGCAGCTAAGCCCCCGCCTCTCTTACCCGCTCTGCAAACACTCATAAAAGTAAAGTTAGGAGGGGATGTTTCATTGAGGACTGTTGCACTGCAGCTGTCTTCTAGCCAAGTTTCATTTAGAAACATAAAGTCCAGGTTGTATGTGGTTATTAAGTCGTTGACTAGAAGTGATTTATTTTTAAGTGAGCGGATGTTTAAAAGTGCTAACTTAACAGTCTTACTTTTTTTCCCCACAGCGATCTTAGTTTGACGTGTAATAGGCACCAGATTAGATGGGTTTGCTGTACGGCTTTTGAAGGCCTTAGACCTTACAGGCACACTGGGTTCCCGCTTGTTTTGTAAACATTTAAGAAAGTTACTGTTATCATAGCGGGGACCCGACACATATCACTGAGAGCTGGTATCAGTTGTTTTTGGTTCACCGCGAGCCGCTGGAGGATGGTGTTGACCCTGGCGCTGTGGCAGAGGCCGAAGAGCTCTCACAGGAGGAGGGGGAGGGCGAGCTGGGCCCGCAGGCTTTGGTGGTTCTGGGGCCTGCCGTTTTTTGGTTGACATCTGGGGGCTTGCAAAAGAGTGGGATAGTTTGGTTCCAGCATACACCAGTTGTTCCATTTTCTCTGAGAAGCACAGAAGTGGAGTTGCTGGAGAGAGAGATAACGTATCTGGTGAGAGAGGTGGTTGTTCTGGTGTTATCGGAGGCTGTAATATGCTGTCCTGGATTTCCTGGCTGTTTTACAGAAAGTCGTCCTTGGGTGCTGACACTTCTAGCAGTTCTAGTATGTCACAGTCTGTCTGTGGTGAGCTCTGTGGGCAGGACTCAGCTGAGATTGTGTCCGTGAGCAGAGGTTGTTGTGGCTGAGTGGTGTTATCATTGTCCTTGTGTGATGTGTCAGCCGCATGTCCATTCAGGTGCAGAAGTGAAGTCCTGTGGTCATTAATACTGTGTCCAGGTGTGTGTGTGCCATTCAGGTTGAGAGGATTGGCACACACTGCAGAAGGATGATGGATTGAGAAGGAGATATTGTTCTTTAGCACTCTTGAACCAAGTTTGTTTGGGTGGAGCCCATACTGTTGAAACAGTTGCCTCTGACTCCAGAAAAGATTGAAGTTGTCAATGAAGTTCACTCCTTTTATATTGCAGGTTTTTTGCAGCCATGTGTTAAGCCCAAGCAACCGTGAAAACCTGTTTGTTCCTCTTGCTGGGAGTGGTCCACTGATGAATGTCTGAACTTTCAGTCTTTTAAGTGTTTCAAAAAGTTCATTGAAATCCTTCTTAAGGAGTTCTGACTGCCCTTTATGAATATCATTCTTCCCAACATGAACAATGAGACGATTTGCAGTCTTATGTTTCATCAGAATGTTCAGAAGTTCCTTATTTACATCAGAAGTTGTTGCTTGTGGAAGGCAGCATGTTGTTGTGTCCCTGCTAGTAATGTTTCTGATTAAGGAGTCACCCACTATCAGAGTCCTGGGCTCGGCTGCGCTCTGAGCTGAGTGCCGCTGTCTGCTCGACCTTGAGCGCCAGTTAGCAGTGTTAGCTACTGGCTGATTCAGTCTGTGTTCGATCACATTCATCACATTTAGGGATTCCTCATTCATTAATACTTCAAATCTGTTCTCAAGATGTATAGGCGGTGGTAGGAGATCAGTGTTTGCAATCCTTGTCAGAGCCGTATCTGGGGTAGAGGATGCTACTGCGGCAATGTGTGATGCTCGTGACAATCTGATGTCATGAGTGCCTTTGGGTCTCGCTCCCTGTTTGTGCCATCGATTTGTAAGTCGATCGGCTTGTTTCTCTACACTACTATGGCCTGTATTGGAGCACTAGATTCATGGGACTCACCGGCTGTATGCTGAGGGCGTCCATGATGAAGCTCTGTTGTGTGTTCCGTCTGGTTTGGTGGTCCCATAAGTAACTTTGTTTCAAGAACTGCAATCCTTTGTAAAAGTCTCTGGCAGTTAGTGCAGCAAGTAGATTCCAGAAGAGGCATTTTCTCTTATCCTTATGAATGTAGGCAGTTGTGTTTTCTCTTCCCCGGAATGTAAGCTTTCAGTGGGAGGCTGGTCGGAGAAGAGGATTCTGCTTTTTTCTAGTAATCAAGCGTTTGAGCACTGTGCTGATTTGCTGAAGTTAAAATTAGGTGATAAAAGGAAATAAAATATGAAAATATAAACACGATAGAGCAATAAAAAAAATAAAAGCGATAGAGCAAAGTGCGGAGCAGTAAGCAGGAGCGTCCGAACAGTAGCTAAGCAGGAAGTTCATTTAAAGGGGACATATCATGCTAAATCCACTTTTTTAGCCCTTAAATGCATTTTGTTGTATTTTTGGAGTGTTTAGAAGTACAGAAAAGTTTAAATTATTCTCTTCAGGTGCTTCGTTGATATCTTTATATTCTGTTTTGGTCATATTTTTCAACCTGTTCCGATTTTTCTGTTCTCTATGACGTTTTTTGAACTATTACGTCACAGTATTTGCAGCGGAACTGCCAAATAAGGACATCGACTTCCTGTCCAACACTTCGAGCAATCCGCCATTTTTATTTCTCGCTGCAATTTTGTAGTCCAAGCTAAAGGATGCAGAACTTACGAGAGGGTAAGTTAAAATGTTCGGTTGTTGGATGTAGTAACCCACACGCTTCATTACACCGTCTAATGTAGATGAACTGCCGTGCTTGTGTTGTGACAGGGCGCATGTTTAACTGAAAGAACGAGCAGAGAGAGAGACCCGGTCGCGCGCGCGCACTCTCTCTCTTCAGAGCCAGGCGAAAGTGTAAACAAGACTTCATCGTCTCCAAACTAGGTGGTGTCTTGCTCTCTTCTCCCTCGCACATATTAATCAAAATAAATCGACACGGTGGTGAAAGGTCGGAAGACCAAAGTTTCATGTGTAAATACAGTAACACACCATTGCGATACATCCATATGAAGACGTTGTTCTGCAGGTTCGTCGTCTTCATTTTCATCTCGCTCTGGCTCCGACTCGGGCTCGAACATGTAAGCCTGGCTGGACAAGTCTTTCTTTTTAAAATTTTGTTAATAACGTGTGAATAAAACGTTTCTGTGCCGCTAGATAATCGTATCTCTGCTATCAAACTACAAAAATGGCCGAACGGGGTGGAGTTGAACCGAGTGTCACCGCTACATCATCACATTATTAAACATTTAGATCGATTTTTGAAATGTGTGAATCGGTTTGAATCCGCAGAAGATGGAATCGTAATTCATATGTGAATCGTTTTTTTCCCCCCCTAATATAGTCGATATATGTATATCCTTCGTCACAACGAACAGATCTTCTTTACTGTCCCTAGAGTTAAGAGAGAAATTGGGAAATATGCTTTCTGTGTTAAAGCCCCTCGTGACTGGAACAGCCTTCCTGCATCTATCCGCTCACTTACGTCTTTTCCTCTGTTCCGAACTGCTTTGATAGCACATCTTCAGAATACTTGTCTATGTTTCTAGCATTTCAGATTTAGCCTTGATATGTGTCATGTTATGTATGTGTGTATATATGAATGTGTTTATGTATATGTACATATCTAGTGATGTCAACTTTGTCAGTTATATTTGGGATTATTGTGTTTCTTGCAATATGTTACACCAGTTGTTCTCTTACAACTCATACTAAATACCACTCTTAAAATGCTTGACTTTCAGAGCACCATCATGCTGAGTCTAAGATGAAAAAGGTTTTACTGTATGGTGGTATACATACCACAGTTTGGGAACCACTGTGATTTAATCTACTCATTTGTGAGTAATTTGTGATGGGTGGGGATAGTGAGAGCTTGTGTGTGTGTGCGTGTTGTTTTGGGGGGCAAGGTGTCCCCATGGTGTGTGTGAATGAGTGTGAGTGCATACGCTAAGTTTTTTTTTTTTTTGTATTTTGTATCTACTCTGTTGTTTTGCTTTTCTATGTTGTTTGGACATGATCCTGAGGACCCCCATGAAAACGAGATGTTTCATCTCATGGGGTTTATCCTCTAATAAATGTTCATAAGTAAATAAATATCCATGTATGCCACGTCATTCTACAAAACGGGTGCCATTTGGGTCCGCAACATTTGATTAGATGCATAAGGCACAAAAATGTCCCAAAATGTGTTTACAAAGCTTAAAGTTAATAATTCAAGTGTTCTTGTTAACATGGTATATGATAAAATACTATTTTTAAAGAATAACATACTATTTTTAATAATTTTTCCATAGCCAATTTCACATGTCCGTGTTGACCAACATGACATTTGCATCTAAAATATCACCAAATAAGTTATGTATTTTGAAAAAAACATTTATTATTTTCAGGATTATATGTGTGTCCCTTTTTACATAAGATATATTTTATTCAAAATAAACCTTATTTTTTTGTAAATATTTTAGGATTTGTGTGTGTCCCTCAGTTTGACTTACCACCCCGTCACACTAACATGTTTTATTTATAAATCATATACTGTTGCTTTAAATGACATCACAAAGCGGAAGTGACATCATTTAAAGGGTTAGTTCACCCAAAAATGAAAATTAAGTCATTAATTACTCACCCCTATGCTGTACCAACCCCGTAAGACATTCATCTTCGGAACACAAATGAAGATATTTTTGATTAAATCTGAGAGGTGGATCACTCCTCCATAGGCTTCCGTCAAGCTCAAACCAACCACCCCGTCACGCAAATTAGAGAGGGAAAATTGATTTTTATTAATTATTTTACATTAATAATGCAAAGAAAAGTGTGTTTCAGATTGAATGCATGTATGCTAGGTGAGGAACTTAACTACATGGGAGATCTGTGGCCATTTTGGGATGAAATTTACCACCCTGTCACATACCACCCCGTAACATGTTTTATTGTGACATGGTGGTAAGGGATGTGACGGGGTGGTTCTGCCTCCCATTTGAATGTGAGGATGTGTGAAATTTAAGGATTCTAATATAGGCTAATCATTTTTACTGTTAACCCTGTTTTGTTCATTTTGCTCACTATCTCTTTCACTCACTCACTCCCTATCTCTTTCACTCACTCACTCCCTATCTCTTTCACTCACTCACTCCCTATCTCTTTCACTCACTCACTCCCTATCTCTTTCACTCACTCACTCCCTATCTCTTTCACTCACTCACTATCTCTTTAACTTACTCACTCACTCTTTCACACTATCTCTTTCACTCACTCACTCACTCACTCACTCACTCACTATCTCTTTCACTCACTCACTCACTCACTCACTCACTCACTCACTCACTCACTATCTCTTTCACTCTCACTCACTCACTCACTCACTCACTCTTTCACACTATCTCTTTCACTCACTCACTATCTTTCACTCACTCACTCACGCACGGTGTTTAATGAAGAATGTTACATTTTATAACATTTGGCTCTTTTTCAGAGCATGACCAAATTTTTCCATTAAATCTCCAATTATAATGTTTCCCCTCCCCCAGTTTTATAAAGTTTAAAACCAGCAGATCATATAATAGAGAAACAGTTTGTCCATACCACCGTCACAGTGAACCACTCAGTGACAACAGTTACCACCCCGTCACGGGGTCATTTTGTTAAAATTTGATGTAATGGAAATTACATTTTACATAAATTAATGTTGAATGATGTTCTTGTTGTGTGGACTAATCAAATAAATGTAACTTTATTTGTATTTTTTAAGTTAATTGTTTTTTTTCAGTACAAAAATGAGGCCATTGAAATGTCGAATTCATATTTCAAGATTAAAAAACTAAGAATAAAAAAAAAATGGATTAAATTACATACTTTCTATTGATGGTTTCCAAAAAAGAGACATTTTACTATTAGGAAAACATTAGATTTAAAACATAGATTTCTTGTTTTACTACTTACATACATAAGTCATATTGTCCGTGACGGGGTGGTACAAGTGAGACTCCCTTGCCTGAATAAAAATGATAATATTATTAAAGATTTTGTGCCTGAGGTGGGAAAACTTGTTTTTTATGAGGATTAACATAGCTTTAAAGTTGTAAGTTTTAAAAAAAAAGTTTGTTCTTAATGAAAATTTGGAAAATTGCTAAGTGGAAATGGCACCCGTTTCATAGAATGACAGTATATCCACCTTATTTTTCAACTTCAAAGCGAAGTAAGCTATTTTCTGTGAATGAGCGAGACTTCCGGTTCATTAGCCGCTATAAGGAAATAAAGAGATGAATAACAAATGCTCTAAATGATAAACATATTTGTGCCTCAAACTAGTGTTTACAATTATGACAAATTCAATACATTAAAATAATAGGAATACCAGTTTGCAATATCAAGAAGCATAACAGGCTTTTTTTTTTTACAGCTAGAAATAACTGTAAGAGTATGAAACCGCCCCGGCCCACTCTTCTGTGAAAAATAAGGTTGATACCATAGGCAAAAAAAAAAAAAAAAATCCCCTTAAAAGGTGTTGATAATGTGATTTAGTTTTTTTTTTATTATTATTAGTTGTGTGTTTAGCCTCTGATTGATTTGTGCTTATCATTTCTTGCAGGATTATCAGAAGTGCTGTCGCTGCTCTTCCACGTTTTTCCTCACCTGGCCTTCATTCTCACCTGTTCTGCTTTCAAGTTTCTATTTTACCTCTTCAGGATAATTTTTGCATGAATTGAAAAACATGAATTGTTCACTGATTTTAATTATTAATGATAAATTGTTCATTAGTCTTTTTTAAAACAGATTTTTATTGTTGTATTATATTACATTATTATTACTAATGTATTGTTTGAAAATACACAATAAATCTGGTTGTGCAGTTAAAGCTTCAATTGTTCTTTTTTCTATTTCCCATTAACAGTTAAAATAATATTTCTACGGATTTTATACATATTCTACAGGTTACACAGTAGCACTATAAAATAAATAAAATAACATTTCATAACTGTATAATACTATGCAGTATTATTAAAAATTAACGGTGTAATACTGTAATTCAACATGATAAAAAAACAGTAAAATAATGTATATAATTTTACAGTATGCTTAACACTACTGTAGTTAGTGTTACAGTAATTTTACTATTGAATGAAATACAGCAACTACTGGATAATTGTTGCCAGTAAGTTACTGTTAATTTGACAATAAATGTTTTACAGTGTACACAGTGATAATAGTCTATCATAACATTCTTCCTCATATGAAATGCAAGATTATCTAAACAACTTTTATCACAAATACTTTGGTACAATTTCAGGTAAGACATTGTAACTATTGTGATTCACTTAAACGTACAAATAAAAACAAGGTTTCATTTGTGCACATTTCAACAGTGAACACAATAAAGTAATAAACATTTGAAGACTATAATTTTAAAAAAAAGTCATGTTCAAATGTGCACGCATTTGTGTGGAAAATGTGCTGTAATGCTTTTCCTGACAATATCCCAAAGTTTCAATTCAATCCAGCACCTGCATGCTGTTTTTTTTTGTCAGCTGCTTTCAAATTCTCAACTGAGTATTTGTGAAGAGTGCTCGTGTCTTAGACTGTTTACACCTGCTATTAAGATGCGTTTTGGTCGATCGGATCACAAGTAGACGAGGGAGACACATTCCAGTTTACACCAGGTGTTTTAATACATCTCTTTTGTCCACTTTCAACCACTTCTGTCCTGATTTCTTCGAGGGCAGGGTTCATGAGTGGATACATGTGTGGCTTTTTTCAGATCTTTCGAAATAATGGACAAAAAAAGCTCACACAATTTACATATAAACACATGAGCACATGGAGATCATCAGCTTTAGTTTCTGCTCTGACAGATGCAAGACCAGCCGAACGCTGTGATTGTGTGTTGGAAATCAGGAATGATGAGAGAACATTGTGCTCGGTACGTTTTTCATCTTCAAACCAAACTTGTGTCTTTAGCCGACAAAGTTTAAATCCCGGCTAGAGCTCTTCCAATAATGTTTACTCATTAGTTCAGTAGACGGAGAGTAGATGGTCTTTTGTGGCTGTTTGAACACATTCGACCACAAGAGTATTTAGACTACGAAAGCAATCTGGTCAAATGCGTTTTCAACTATCTCTGGAAGTGGTCAAAAGTGGACAAGCTCAAAGTGTTTTAGACCCTGTTTACACCTGTATTTAGAGTCGTCCAGTTGTGATCAGATCGACCAAAACGCATCTGAATACCAGGTGTAAACAGGGGCCTAACATTACAAGGGCATCTGAGACTATGCTAGTAGTCAAATACCCTTCTGATGATAATGGCTGTCTTGAAAGGGTATTCAAGAAAACAGTCAGTTACAAGAGGATCTTCACCGATACACCCCCATCCCCCATATATTATTATTATTATTATTATTATTATTATTATTGTATGATATTATTGTTTTAAATATATAATGGCAAAGGTCCCACCTGTGGAACGGTCACAGTTAATAAACCTGTGCATACTGGAAAACATCAAGCACTTGCTGATCCATTCCTGGTAATGTGTTGCTTTGGTGTTGTATTCATGGTAATGTTCTTACTTCGTTGATGGTTTACTGCTTGATAATTTAAAACACATTTCATTGGCAGCATTCCCCATTAGAGGCTCAGTCTGATTAGGAGACATCCCACTGGCAGCGTTCCCCATTAGAGGCTCTCATCACTGCTCTCACAGTCAGAGACGTGCTTCCCCGCCGGAGCTGGCGGCCGGATCTCTTTGGAAAAGATTAACTTCCGGCCACTTTCATGCTCTCGCCGTGATAGCCACTTTCGCTGGTTTAAGCACACAGCTAGAGGCTCAGTCTGATTAGAAGACGTCCCATTGGCAGCGTTCCCCATTAGAGGCTCAGTCTGATTAGGAGACGTCCCATTGGCAGCGTTCCCCATTAGAGGCTCAGTCTGATTAGGAGACGTCCCATGGGCAGCGTTCTCCATTAGAGGCTCAGTCTGATTAGGAGACGTCCCATGGGCTGTGTTCTCCATTAGAGGCTCAGTCTGATTAGGAGACGTCCCATGGGCAGCGTTCTCCATTAGAGGCTCAGTCTGATTAGGAGACGTCCCATGGGCAGCGTTCTCCATTAGAGGCTCAGTCTGATTAGGAGACGTCCCATGGGCTGTGTTCTCCATTAGAGGCTCAGTCTGATTAGGAGACGTCCCATGGGCAGCGTTCTCCATTAGAGGCTCAGTCTGATTAGGAGACGTCCCATGGGCAACGTTCACCATTAGAGGCTCAGTCTGATTAGGAGACGTCCCATGGGCAGCGTTCTCCATTAGAGGCTCAGTCTGATTAGGAGACGTCCCATGGGCAACGTTCACCATTAGAGGCTCAGTCTGATTAGGAGACGTCCCATGGGCAGTGTTCTCCATTAGAGGCTCAGTCTGATTAGGAGACGTCCCATGGGCAGCGTTCCCCATTAGAGGCGCAGTCTGATTAGGAGATGTCCCATGGGCAGCGTTCCCCATTAGAGGCTCAGTCTGATTAGGAGACGTCCCATGGGCTGTGTTCCGCATTAGAGGGTCAGTCTGATTAGGAGACATCCAATTGTCAACGTTTCCCATTAGAGGGTCAGTCTGATTAGGAGACATCCAATTGTCAACGTTTCCCATTAGAGGGTCAGTCTGATTAGGAGACATCCAATTGTCAACGTTTCCCATTAGAGGGTCAGTCTGATTAGGTGACGTCCCATGAGCAGCATTCCCCATTAGAGGGTCAGTCTGATTAGGAGACATCCAATTGTCAACGTTTCCAATTAGAGGGTCAGTCTGATTAGGAGACATCCAATTGTCAACGTTTCCCATTAGAGGGTCAGTCTGATTAGGTGATGTCCCATGAGCAGCATTCCCCATTAGAGGGTCAGTCTGATTAGGAGACATACAATTGTCAACGTTTCCCATTAGAGGGTCAGTCTGATTAGGTGACGTCCCATGAGCAGCATTCCCCATTAGAGGCTCAGTCTGATTAGGAGACGTCCCATGGGCAGCGTTCTCCATTAGAGGCTCAGTCTGATTAGGAGACGTCCCATGGGCTGTGTTCTCCATTAGAGGCTCAGTCTGATTAGGAGACGTCCCATGGGCAGCGTTCTCCATTAGAGGCTCAGTCTGATTAGGAGACGTCCCATGGGCTGTGTTCTCCATTAGAGGCTCAGTCTGATTAGGAGACGTCCCATGAGCAGCATTCCCCATTAGAGGCTCAGTCTGATTAGGAGACGTCCCATGGGCAGTGTTCTCCATTAGAGGCTCAGTCTGATTAGGAGACGTCCCATGGGCTGTGTTCTCCATTAGAGGCTCAGTCTGATTAGGAGACGTCCCATGGGCAGCGTTCTCCATTAGAGGCTCAGTCTGATTAGGAGACGTCCCATCGGCAGCGTTCACCATTAGAGGCTCAGTCTGATTAGGAGACGTCCCATGGGCTGTGTTCCGCATTAGAGGGTCAGTCTGATTAGGAGACATCCAATTGTCAACGTTTCCCATTAGAGGGTCAGTCTGATTAGGTGACGTCCCATGAGCAGCATTCCCCATTAGAGGGCTAATCTCCTGTAAGAAAATACAGATTCACAAACATAAAAAATCTAGAGACTTGGAATTGTGTTTTTGATTAATTTAGGGTGGGTTTCCTGAATATGACAATACTGTACTACAGTAATACAATGTTTGAATGCCTGATGCTTTGTAATGAAATATGAAACTATTCATGAATAATTTGGGTGTTTTGTAACACGACTGACAAACAATAAAACTGCATCATGTGACTTTAGCATGTGATTTCAAATACTGAACTGTTGATTTTGTAGTGCAAAGTCAAACACGTTCATTTTTCGTTCATCGTTCATCTAAAATGCTTGAACTATATTGGCAAGTAGCCTACTAATAAGACTTGCTTTCTAAATAAAGTGGCACTTTTTGTTTTTATATTATTTTATTTTATTATCATTTAGTTTATTCAAGAGTTGTTTTTTGCACTGCCTTCTGTGAAGATATGCTTTGGTGGTGATGGAAACATTCATCTTACCCTGATCCTCAAGCAGTATAATTGTATTTATATGCACATACATACATGTGTGTGTATAATATAATTATTTAATCAAATAAAATATATATTCATGCCACTGCTTTTCATTCTAAAGTAAAACAGTTTCTATGTACTGATTTTTAATTAAACTACCTAAAACTGTTCAGATCTGTAAGTTGTGTGTGTCTGTTTGCATGCAAGTTTTCAGTGCGTTTTATTTTACCTCACTATTATGATTTGGCGGTGTCCTGGAGTCTGTTTGAACAATAATGACAAACTCAATTCCAATCAGAGTGAAAATACATATTTCACATACGTTTGCACACAAACTCATATTTACATCTTGTTAAATCAGCTGTATGTAATACTAACCTTCTCTTGTTGCTTGATTCTTGCGACTCTTGTGATAGTAAATCACAGCAGCAACAGCAGCAGCAACAGCAACAGCAGCAGCAACAGCAACAGCAGCAGCAACAACAACTACTATTCCTGCATGAGCAGCTGAATTTGGACCTAAAGCAGTAATAATAAAAAGATAAACATATCAATTTTACTGATGTGTTTGACCAACATTTACACTTTTCTGTTTTATTCATCTGTTGTGTGGTACTGATTTAACTTATAAATGGTGGGTTTTAGAGAAACGGGAACTAAAATGACACCAAAGCACTTTGAGCTCAACAGGAAACATCAGGAAAACTGATTTTATGGATTGTGCAGATTTATAACATTCATCATGTTGGTCAAAACTTTCCACAATGAAAGGCACTGTATTTAAAATGCACTGACAGACTAAATGACACTCACCAGTCACAGCAACACTGAAGCTCCTCATCCTCCTAATACTGAAGCTGCTACTGCCGCTGTTGATCTGTAGTTCATAAAGACCAGCATCTGTGTTTCTGATGTTTGTGATGGTCAGAGATCCAGTCTGATGATCCAGCTTCAGTCTGTCTCTGAATCTCTCTTTACACTGAACATCTGTACAGATCTTACTCTGATCTACAGTGATTTCAGCAATGACAATGTCATTAAAATACCATGTGACCAAATAATTAGTTTTTTTAATTACACCAGGATCTAAAGTGATGGATTCTCCTCCTTCACAGACTTTCTCTTTTCATCTCGTTCAGCAGCAGAAACACCTGAAACACAAACCAACAGATGATTGGAGGTTCTATTAGCAGAAAACAACAAACTACACATTTTAAAAGTCTGTGCATTTGATTAGTCCGTGGATTATTATATTTTATATGATGAACTGATTTAATTTAGGCTTTTAATCAAATATAATCATTGATCAACACTCATACGCACACTTTGTGCTATGTCTATTTGAAAGCTGGCAGAATGCTAGATCTAACGAGACATAACTAAGGATGGTATCGTTAAGGTTTTTTTTAACGGTATTACTACTCTTACCGATACTGCTTATCGATCCGGTACTTAAACGGTATTCTTATCGGTTCTTTTTGAACCTTATATATATATATATATATATATATATATATATATATATATATATATATATATATATATATATTAAACAATAGATAAACAAAAGATAAACAATTAAACAAAGATGCAAATTATATAGGCCTACACAGGGCTTTAATTTCAGGAAGGTCTACTAACATTACTGTTCAGGTGTGGTCTTAAAACAAATCTAATAAAGTAATCAAATGTAAAATAACACTGCATAGTTTATCATAGATAGATTAATGCTTATTAAAGCTGATGTTATTCATTCAAGAGCTGCGAGTGATTTTCTCTTTGCCTTTTGTTGTTTGATTTGCATTATGATGTTTATTATGGCTCGTTTCCACCGTTTTTTTTTAGCAAATAACCATCTGGACATACTTACACCAGGGTCTGCTTTGCAATTTTATTGGCAACTTTATTTTGGTGAAGGTAACAATGTAATATATTATGTAATTATATATCATATTTAAATTAAGGAAATATGTCAGTAGAATCACATGTTTTTTTTTACTTTAATAAGCATTCCACCGGTACTAGTACAGTACCCAATTATTTCTGTTTCCACTGTCAAAAGTTGTGAATGGTACCAAAATACCGTACCACTTTTTCGGTACCCTTCCGTTGGGGTACCTAGCACAGTGGTATGGTACCTAAAACGATTTATGACAATTTGATCCAGGTTGTGAGATCCATTCCAGGCGATCACCGGGCACTCGGCGCTCATGATCCCCGCCTGGAACAGCCTTTCCTCGGCTAGTCGTTCTGACGTCTCTAGTGGTTAAACATGAGATATAATTCGTCTTGTGTAGACCTAATGGGCGATCTTTGATCTCGTGAATCAATAATTTGTTCTCTGGCCAATCGTTTTGGTTGTGAAGTGAAGTTTTATAACTTTATATATCTAGGCCATTTAACTTTACCGTGGTAAGGTTAGGCTACGTCTACATTAATCCGGATAAATTTGAAAACGGAGTTTTCGTTTAAAAACGCTCTCCGTCCACACTAGCGTTTTCAGGCGTTTTCAGACGTTTCAGTGTGGATGAGAAACTTATAAATTCACCTTACTGCGCATGCGTGAAACCTCACAAAAGCTCACTGAGATGATACAGATGGAAAAATAAACAATAAAGGTATCGCGCAATTCTTTCTAACATGATAATTTTATTTAGCAAAATATCTCACCATTCACTGATGCGTCCAGGTCGCACTCAGTCACCATATGTTTGGTCTAAAACGCGACTGCTCTCCTGTATTGACGCAGGACAGCAAATGTGAGTACATTTTCTGTCATCTTTGCAGTAGGCTACTGTGATATGAAGAGTGTGGAAAGTAACATATTTTAGCAACATTGTAAAAGTGAATCGCATATAATTAACAGGCACAATACCGGTAGCTAAACATGAATATCTATTGGTACAACATGGATCACATGACTAAACTTACGTCATCGTTTTCAAATACCTCCGGCTTCATAGTCCACACTACAACGCGAAAACGGCGTTTTCAAATTTATCCACTTTGGAGAGCGTTTTCCAAAAGCTACGTTTTTGTTGACTTAAAACGCCGTTTCAGTGTGGACGGAAGGCCAAAACGGAGAAAAAAATATACGTTTTCAAATGAAAACGTATTAGTGTGGACAGGGCCTTAGACTAGAGCGTTTGTATGTTTGACTGAATTGTTTTCTTTATTTCTTATTGTATAGCTTATTGTACCTTTTACTTTTATAATAATATTGATGATAATATTGGCTAATATTGATAAAACTGAAATTTAACAAAAAGACACTGGGTTGAGTTTTGTCATTATTAATTTTATTACAGTGAAGATAATCACTGTAATGTTATTTACTGCAACATTTGTTGTTTAGTACAAATGCACATACTGCCTGGACCATATTAATATGTTTAAGATTTTTAAAATTTTAACGAAAAGAGGCAGGGTTGTGACATATATTTCTTTAGTTATAAATAGGCTAACGTTATGCATGCAGTGAATAATAAATATGTGTTGCCTGAACCACATTTGTGTGGGTATAATGTTTAACATTTCTTTAAATGAAAACAGAGGCAGAGTGGTGTTTTATAACATAGTTAGTTTTATTGTTGCCTAAAATGTACATACAGAGATAACCGGAGTAGCAGAGCGAGGTGAGTGATGCTTTCAAGAACGCTGCTGTTCCATTTGGCAAGTCCAAACTTTGCGTACTTGGTATTGAGAAACGCCTAATGTCGGCGCTTGTCTTCTTGTGACAAACAGCCACATTATGAGAAGCAAGAACAAGGTCTGCTGTAGGCTGTGTCATACATTGTTTACTATGTCACGCGGAAAATGACGTTGATCCCTTCTTTCCGGCATACACCACTCCTATCAAGTAGGGTACTCTTGGTGGTGGAAACGCAAGACGGATCAGGGTTTACCTTCCCGCTAAACTGTACCATACCGTACCGCTCAGTGGAAACGAGCCATAACTGTGCGTTCACACCGGATGCGAATAGCGCGTAAAATTCGCGGCTACCGCGTCTAGATTGACGCTTGACCACTTTGTGTTAATTCGCGCGTCAAGATTGAAACTGACGCGCATAAAAACATAAGTTTGAAGCGAAATTTACGCACGTCAGAGGCGAAATCCGGAGGCGGCCATCTTTTTTTAGATGTTTATCGAGCATTAGCATTAATCGAGAGAGTCACCGCTCGTATTTGCTCTGGAGAGCAGAAACAACTGCGTAGGGGACATCGTCGCTGTACTCGGATCCACCAGAACCTCCGGAGGGTTTCAGGAGTTTCACCATTTGCTCCAGGAGCTAGGTTTGGTGGACCTAACGGTGAGGACGCTGACGAGGACAGCGTAGGCCGTGTAAAGCCTCGGCCTTGAGTGGTCGCTGCCTGTCGCCTCACCCTCGCCCGCACCCACCTAATCTGTCATTTATTTTTGTTTTAATAATAAATGGAGCCAGCCTCCAAAAGTGAAACCTGTCCTGTGATTTTATTTATTTATTATACACTAAGTGTTTGTTGTTTTTACATTAAAATAATAATGTTTCATAATCTAAAATAGATATGGAATAAATAGCATTCAATACAAAATGAGTACTATCTCTCATATATTAAAATCGAGTTATGTGAAAGATTTGCTTTGTTGTGCATTAGAACCACACCAGACATTTTAGTAATATTACAAAATAATTTATTAAAATAACAAACTTTCACTTCACCACGTGACAGCAGCAAGCAGGCTCCTGATTGGTTAACGCGCCGCGAATTTACGCAGAAGTTCAAATTTTTCAACTCGGGCGGCAGACGCGAATTCGCGTCAAACGCGTGAATGCACAAATAGCACCAACTAAATCATTCGCGCGTAACGCGCTTCCGCGCCAGACGCTTCAATTCGCGCGAACTTGACGCACGAATGAGGCGTATTCGCGTCTACCACGCCGCGCTCTACGCCTCGCGCGCAGGAATTTTTTACACGCGTAACGCGTCTTTGCATTGACTTAACATCAGTGTTGGGAGTAACGCGTTACAAAAGTAATGCATTACAGTAACATATTACTTTTTGCTGTAACGCAGTAGTGTAAGGCATTACTAATCAATTTTCAGTAATATTTTACTCTGTACATGTTCAGTAAGGCTTGAGTTACAACATACTTTTAGTTTTAATTGTAAAACAAACAAACAAACAGCAAGACCGCGAGACATTAACGAATGAAAAATGCAAGTATCTAAGTGGTCAGTCAATAGCCGCGTGTGGTGTCCAAGTTTGTAAATAAAGACTAAATGGCAGCGTCTTATAGCCTATATTTGTATAGCGATTTATTTTTTACAGGAGTGCCGTGAGGCATGATCTCTGCCTCTGTGCTCGCGCTGGCCAATGGGTGAAGATGGCATGAAGAAGACTGTACATTCACGAGATGGACGTATGCACATTAGGCTATTCGTTCTGTGTTTTCTTTCTAAACAGTTAGGCTGTGTTTAGGTGGTATTTTTCATGTTTTCATCACGCAATCATGTTTGTGATGACGCGTTCGGGTGGCGGCGGCGCTGCCGATAAAGCACCTAAAAGCTGTCACAAAGAACTGTCAAAAGCAATGATTATGAATATGTCAAATATAGCAAGGAGACATTTTAATATTTTATTAATAAAGATGAAGTTGACGATGCTGACTCGCGATCTTCGCAGTAGGCTAGTGAATGCGTCAGAGAGAAATGCACATTTAATTTCATAAGCTGAGAGCAGTCTGTTTTCTTTCATTTTGAATTGTTCTGTTTACAAGTAGACATTTCAATATAGATATATTTCTCAGGTCTGTGAAGTAGGCTACCTTATACACTGAGTTTCGGTTAATTTATGAGACGCGCTCCAGTTCACGCGCTGGTGCCTCCGTGTCCTGATTATAATTGTATGCTATATTTACTTATTTATTAAATCCAGGGAATTGGTTGATGAAACATTGATTAAAATCAAGATACAATTAATACAAAACGAAATTCACTTTAAAGAAAGGCTTTGTGTCTTCTGTTTGAGGTCTCTGTGAAAGTTTTAAAGCATCTTTTAGTGCCGCTTCAGAGCGCTCGCGTCTGTAACGGAGAACTGTCATGTCTGTAACATTGTTTTTTCCTCATAAATGCGGACACGAAAAATAAAATAAAATAAAATGAATATTTTATGTTCTGTGGAGAGCCAACCCTTCTTCATAGGATTTGTGCAGTGTAATTCAAAGAATTACAAAAATATTTTGCCTCCTAAAAGTTAAAGATTTTTTGTCACGAATGAATGCGTGTCTATTTCCCTAATATTAAATATAAAACGCATGTGTAGACTGATATTTTTCAAATGTCTGGACTGCTTTTAGGGAGTAGCCTATGGATAAACAGACGTTTGAATATTGGTATTAAATGCATTTTCTAAGAATTTATATTTCACGTTTTGACTGCAAATGTCATGTCCATAACACTGGAATTCCCCAATTTTAAATAATGTATCCTCAACTAGTTTTGTGATGTAGGTCTACGTATTTTATAATGTTAACTTCAAATAATACTAATAGTAATTTAAAGATGTGGTAGCATTGGATCTGGATGGGAAGGATAACGCTGGGAGTTGGAAGGGGTGTGTCGCGATTCTACAGGTTCGTATAGTTATTTTGGTGAAAGTAACTCAAAAGTAATACAGGAGTAATGTAACTCATTACAATTCTGAGACAATAATATTGTAAGATAATGAATTACTTTAAAATAACAGTAAGAAGTAATATATAATGTATTACAGTTTGGAAGTAACTTGCACAACACTGCTTAACATTGAAATCACTCGCGCCTGACAAACTAATGTCATAGCATCAGCAAACCAACTAAAGCAAACACTGATCTCTATAATGGTAACTTCAAATCAAACATCTCAATAACAACTTATGTAGATGACAGAAATAAAGCCATACTGATTAATAATGTGTAATGGCTGGAAGTAAATTGTAGGTCTTGTGTTTCTCTTTTTTCTGTTCTTGTGTTCATCTTTCCTTTAGTGATTCTGCTTGTTAACAGCAGGTGTTCATCACTAATGCCCAACAATCACTTACATATTCCCTTAATTATCTCACTGCAACACAGTCAATAGCCGCGTTTCCACTGCCGGGCCAGGGCCAGGTCGTGCTAGTGCGTGCCAGGGCCAGTCGCGTTTCCACTGTCACTTACGGGGCTTGATCGAGGCTTACTCGGGGCCAACGGCCAGGATTTCTGGCCCGTCGAATACCTTGGGCCAAAGCGGGGCAGCTCGGGCTAGAGGAGTGGCTACGAACAGAGGCGGGGTTTACCTGAGTCGAGAGACTGGAGCGCCGAATGATTCTGTCAGCATTAAAGACTTTTAAAATAATTTAACTCACTTTCATGTTTTAATGCCTTCTGTTTGTGATCCGATGTGGATTCTGATCACCGTATAAGGTAGACATATTTATACGCGATGCAAGACTATGCGCGCTAACCATTACCATAGTAAACATAGTAAACGCTTGATACTCATAGTAAAAAAACATGGTGAACGCTTGAAGAAGTCAGACCAATCATAAAGGCTATCACAATCATGTTTTTATTTTATGTCAGTAGCCTACGTCTCGTCTCTTTATACCGGACTATCATAAAAAAAGCTACTTTTTTTCGGGAGCTTCCTGTTTCTCTGACTGAAAATATCTGTACTGGGAGTCGAGACTGTGCTAACGCTCCTCAGGTCGTATTTTTGGTAGCATATAACCAGCGCTTGACATTAACTTTTTTGCTCACTAGCCAATGTGGCTAGTGGTTTTCCAAAGTTACTAGCCACACAGCATTTTTACTAGCCACATTTTTTGTTGTTGTGAAATTACCTCATTAAAGTTGACTATGGTGTGCTAAAATTTACTTGAACTAGATTTACAACCCTTTTAAATGTAAAACCACTGTACACACCAAAATCAAGACTACATAAATGTATAACAATACAGGTCATTATCATTAGCTCTGATGAGGTTGTGTTTACAACTCTTTTTAAAAAATAAAAACCATATATTAAGATAAAGACATAAAAATAGCTTCTATTGCTTAATAAAAGTGGTGCATGGATGTAGAAGATTGATGAAAAAGATTTTTTTTTTTTGAAAAAACTGAAAAAAACCTTTAGCATTAGAAACACTGTCTGTTTAAATATCAAAATCAGACCCAGTAGGCTATTACTTTATTGAGCCCCGATGGGAAATTCTTTTCTGTTGCGTGTCAGCTGTGTGGCGTTTTCTGTGTCTTTGCACTATAAAGTCTGTTTAAAGCGCTATAAATGCAGTCCATTTACCATTTGCACACCAGAAACGTGTCTGACGCGGCGCTGCTCACGACGTACAGGGAGGGCAATCTCGGGACATAGGCGCCGTTTATACATTTTATACATGTTTATATAAACATAAATATATAACCTACTACTGATACAGCAAAGACAACATCGGTATAGGCTATAGACGGCAAAGTAGGCTAGCCTACAGATTATTTCGTTCTGTATTGACAGGTGCGATATTTAAAAATCGATAATTAGCCTATTTATTTTTTAAATTATATTTATATCTGCATTTGTCAAAACCTATAGACTTTCAAACATAAAAATATCATTTATTAATATGTGTCCGTGTCAAAATGACATCTTTTCCTATTCTATTTCGTTTGGAAACGCTTCCAACACGCTTGCGTGTCGCGTGAAAAATAGGCGTCAGTTCTATTTCTAGCATGCACGCGTTTTCGGCGCGGCTCGAGACGTGCGTGTCACGCAGTGCAAGCTCTAACCTGTTAACATGGGAGCCGAAATAAAAACGGAAACACCACGCAGCTGAGACGCGCACGCCACACAGCCAGTGCGCTCTTTTCAGATGCCTTTTGAAAAGACTGCAATGATTCAACCCGCCAAAGTGGCTAGTTGGAGTGACTGCGTTACCCGCCACGAGCAAAATCCACCCGCATTTGGCGGGTTGGCGGGTGTTAATGTCAAGCCCTGCATATAACGTTATTTGTTGATCATTCTTTCTAAATGTGATATATGTCCTGTAACTACCAAATAAACAGAAACAGCCTCGACTGAATAATGTAAGTGCATGTGTCCTCTTTCTTTTGTGAAATAGACCTAACGGTAATTTATTTCTGTGTGACTGTGCAATTTTGACATAAATTAATTCATTATGATCAATGTATCACTTTTTATTGTAAACCTGTGGTAAAACATCGATGCTTGGGTTTTAAATATTCAAGTAAACAACAAAAATGCCAGCAAACTGCCGCTTTTATCATGTTTGTTTTGCGATGCACGCTGTTTCCAGTGATTTCTTTCTGATTAGTTTTCTGATCAAACTTCCATTTGTTGGTGAAATGATGGGTTAGTGTGACGTTGTTCCAGAGAGGCGTGTTACGGGCGTGTTTTAGTGACGCGCTGTGGTAGCCTGGATGCCAGCCCGAACCCCACCCACAACATTTTTTGGTCGGGAAGTTCGGTCTGGACTCGATCCGTTGAGGAGTAATTATGATCAGCCAAAAAATGGTCGGACCAATCAAATTGCCAGGGCGGGCTTTATACGATGATTTACAGACGATGTGCAGTTACGTAATCAGCACGTCATCGAAGAGCGCTTGGGTTGAATTCGTTTACAACAAAGATAACTGCCGCTGGAGAATTGAGATTTCACGAGTTCACACTTACAAATAAGTCAGATAGAATAAATGCGTATATGACGTGCTGTCCGAGGAAAGGGCTCCGTGATCGGTATTCGGCCCAAACTCAGAGTAACGTTACTCCCCGTATTCCTGGCTGTGGAAGAACATCCGAGAGTGAGGAGTCGGGGTGGTGGAGTTGATTGGATTGATTATTTGAGGGTGCTCCTCCAGAACTTTGCTTATGAAACCTCATGTGTAGATTCCGCCATCGCGTCTGTTATAGAAGATATCGACAGCGCATTGCTTTTAAAAGAGGAACAGAGCCGCGATCAAGGCATTTGTCGGTTGGAAAGATGAATGAAGAACATGCGTCATTTACTCGTTGCTCTGATTGGTTGTAAGTCTATCCAATTGAATGCAGAGACATTTTCTTTCCTGGTTCGGTTGAAACACGCCCCATAATCACAGCCCAATGGAGCAGTTTCAGACTCAAATTCTTTCTAGAATATGAGTATGATAAAGTCAGGCTAGCACTGTGAAGCTTCTGGCCCGACAGTGGAAACGCAGGCCAGGTGCTACTGGCCCGAGGCTATTAGCCCGGCACGGCCCGTTTAAAGCCCTGGCCTAGCACTGGCCCGACAGTGGAAACGCGGCTACTGTTACTTTTTACTCTTTGTAGCGTGGATTTTCCTGTGGGGTTGAAAGGGTTAACAGTGTAAGATTAAAAAAAGACACACCCACAAAATGTATTTTAACAGCAATAAACTGTAAGTTATAAAACATACTGGCAACACTTTTTCCAGTAGTTTACTGTAAAGTCTTGTTTTTTTGGGTCACCATTGTGCTGAGAGTAGAGCCTGTGCTTCAGTCCAGGAGAAGATCTACAAACATTGATGATACGCTGCATGTTGCTTTATTTAAAGGCGGTGACTTTGTAGTTGCTGGTCCAGTGAAAATCTCTTTATTTACAAACGTTTTTTTGTGGTTTCAAATGAAATAAGTTCACAGTAATACTTTGCTCACGTTATTAATGCATTATAAATTTTAGTTGATTTAAGGCAGTCGGTTTCTGCAAGTGAAATTAGTTAACTCGAGTTTTATTGCATTTTTACAGCAACATACTGTAGATTACTGTAAATAACTACAATTTACAGTAAATTACTGTAGTAAATTTTACTGTAAAACACCTGGTAAGGTCTAACAGTGTAGGAAAGGAAGTCGTGCTAGACAGAATGTGGCTATAGATTTAATGGTTTTACCTCAATGTATTATTTTTTCTAATCTTTGGAAGCCAATATCTAAAATAATGATTAATATCACAGATCTAAAGTGTAACCAGGACAGCGAATAGCAAAAATGCATAACAGACAAATGGCTTAATATTATTATACAGAGAAATGGCTGGCGAAATAAAAATAAAATAACGTCTTTATAGCAATAATAAATATATGTGCATTTTCTTAATTTCTCCAGTAGCCGACAGCAGAACCAATAATGTACGAGCTTATCGATACAGCGGTCTTTCTAAATTCAGCCCCGGTGCCCCTTTAATATACCGGGTTTTGGTACCAATCCTGGTACCGAAACACAATCTTAAACAAAATCCTCTTAAACACAATCCTGTCTGTGTTTCTGGTGTTTGTGATGGTCAGAGATCCAGTCTGGTGATCCAGCTTCAGTCTGTCTCTGAATCTCTCTTTACACTGAACATCTGTACAGATCTTACTGAGATCTCCATTGATTTGAGCGATTTGAGTGTCATTATAATACCCTCTAATACTGTCTAATTCTGATTTGTTTTAACACCAGTGTTTAGAGTGACTGAATCTCCCTCCATCACAAACACTGTCTCCAGCTCCTGAAGAAGAAATGAACAGATCACCATAAATCACTTTTAAAATGAAATAACAGTGACATTATATTCGTTTTATTCGTTTACCCTGTCGTTTTATTCATTGTTCATATGAAAAATGTTAGGGTAAAAGATTTTCAATATTGAGACAAAGCTCACTTTCTCATTTTACTTTACTGATTTAAAAATATTCAGCTGTATTTTAACACTCCTTAAAGTAAAATGCATTGAATGTGTGAATTATACTCACCACTAACAGTAACATTGAAGCTCTTAAGGCTGTCGGTATTGCTGATGCTACTGGTGATCTGTAGTTCATAAAGTCCAGAGTCTGCGGGTTGGATATCGCTGATAGTCAGAGATCCAGTCTGGGGATCCAGCTTCAGTCTGTCTCTGAATCTCTCATTATAACCTTTACACTGAACATCTGTACAGATACTAATGTTCCCAATGATTTGAGCTATACGAGTGTTTTGAAAAAAACATTTAATTGTGTCTTTCTGGTTTATCTTAACATTGGTGTGTAGAGTAACTGAATCTCCCTCCTTCACGGTCACTCTGTCGGTCTCAACACCAGAAACCCCTGGAGAAGAAATGAACAGATAATCATGAATCATAAATGTCTGGGATAGTGGGACAAAATAATATAACAGGAGAGTGCTGTGAAAATGTTATTCTACAGATCATACAGACTGTGAGAAATATGTCTGTATTCATAATGTAACATGCAAACAGTAAAACAAACATCTAGATTTACACATTCACTCATCAGACAATCACAAGTCTCATAAATAATCGTGTTCAGGTTTTAGATATTCATAATTTAACTTTCATAGAACACCGTTGAGGCTCCAAAGTTTATGTGCCCTTACAAAAAGTAAAAACCAAAAAAACATGGTTATTGTAGTTAAACCATGGTAACCACAAATTAACCATTGTTTTGATAACTGGTTATACAAATGGTAATCAATCCGCCAAAAACAATGTAGCGAACCTACATAATAATAATATACATAAAATGTATTTAAGGGGGCCGGAAGGCCAATTTAGCTCAAAGGGAATGATTCATCGATTTGCAATGAATCATTGACCGAATCACTATGGAACCGAGCAAATGACTCGTTTAGAGTTCATTTGAACGGGCCGTAATTTTAACCTTGGCAACAGATATTTATCCAATTTATAGTGAAACACTATGTATTAGCAAGGTAACTTTAGATCGGCAGTACAAGACATTAAATGTGTAAGCAAAACACAAGACAAATATCTTTTCAAATATATGGACGACTTTATTAACTATTCTAAACACATAAAACTAATGTCTAAACCCAATCACACACACACATTCATTCAAGGCGCAGAGGAAGAGAGAGAAAGAGTGAGTTTTCAGAGTGAGAGGCACTTGTAAGACATAAACCTGAACGAACCACCAAGCATTAATTTAAACCTTCGTTTCTTAGACAGGTTATTACATGTACATTAAAAAGCACCAGGTCAGTTACAGTCTGGAGTACTTGCTTGTCCTTTGCGTTGCTTAGGCCAGGGAATTCCCTATTTGAGGGGCTTCGTCAGAGGGGTTTCCCGGCCGGGTCCGCGTGGCTGGTTGTCTTTGGAGTGCCTGGCTGGAGTTTCTGAACCGCCGGTCACGTGATGTGTTGGCGGATGGATGAACAAGAGTCTTTACAGTTCGAAGTGCGTTGCAGGAGGGACGTGTAAACGAACTTTACAGCAAAACTTAACTTAGAACGAGACTTTTAACGAGAAAATAAAATAAAGGAAGAAAGGAAAGTAAGAGATGAGATGGCTTGAATGAAGCTGTTTAAACTCCGATCTTGATGGGTTTGTCTGCTGGTCTAATTTAACTTGGTCTGGTCGATGTAAAAGCGTACGAACATGAACACTCTCTTGCTGTTTGATCATAGAGAGAGGCACAAACTTAATTTAACACAGAACCGACTCAAAACCGAACTGAAACGAGCCGAAACTGAACTGCTCTCTGAACCGCACTGAACTTTAACTTAAAGTTAGTCCAACCTCTTTTGGAGAATTCTGGCCAATTGGACAATGGCATCATCTTAGGAGGTGGACCTCGTTTCTTCTTATCATAAATCAGGCGTTATCTATGATCTGCTTGCTCTCCAACACTAGCAGAGAACAAGAGACCACAGTTTAACATTATAGATTATTATAATCATACAAAGCATTTTACACAGATTTCACTCAAGCCATCTTAAGAATTAAGAATATATGATCTCACTGATATCAAACAAGACACACTTTCATTCATCCATCTAAAGTAACAACATTTGCATGACTTGTATGCTATCTAGTATAATAGACACATACATAGCTACAATATAGGATTAGGTAGTGGAACAATGTTTGATTATAAGTTCGTCAAGAATTGTTCTGGGATGAGTTTATGCATTTTTATATGAGAAGTCTCTTGTCTCTGTGGGTTTTAAGAGGTCTCAACAATGAGGTCATTCAAAAGTCTTCACGCAGAGGGAAGTCTGTTTTACTTTTCGGTGTCATGTTCAGCAGTGGTCATGCTGAGGGAGGTCAAAGGTGGTCAGACCTTTCACCATTCTGGCAACGTTCTTCCTGTTTTAGGCTTATCTCTGAGGAGTCTTGGCCATAAAAATCTTCTCCGGAGGGGGTGCCTAGACTATCTGGCGTCAGTGTTGTGACTTAGGAATGTGGTGTTAAAATCCGTAATGTTGAATCACATTTTAATGAAGCCCATGAGAGATTAAAAAGATTAATTTGTGTTTGGTTCATGGTTCATTCTCTACATATTTCCCCCCTTCGATCAATGATGGGTTGATGAGAGAAGACATCATTGAACGCTGGAGAAACAGAAGAAGCAAACACACACAGCAAACAACAAGGCAAACACCGCCATGACTGGTCACTTTACTGGTGCAGGGCATTAGATTATCTAGGCCTAAAACAGGTTCACTCTCTCAATATAGTCAATCATGTGGAAAAAGTTTAGTTCAATTTTAGGACCGTTATTCTAGTTTGTTTTAAAACGGTGATTGATCAACTTTGTGACTAACTTTGATTTGTTTGATTTATTCTCTTCTAAATTGTTCTAGGTTTAGACCAATTTACCTTTCAAATTTTGATTCGAATGATGCAGAGAGTTCTCTAGGCTAACATTCGTTTTAAGGTGACTTGCAAACATCAGGCGTGGTGCGTCAATCCTTATATGGTAACCTTGACCCTTATGGGGTAACAGGGATTTTACCTAATAAAAGAAGAAGAAAGGGAAGAGGTAAAGCAAAACAAAGCAGTTGAGTGACTCCTGTATGGCTACTGTTGTGCAGTGTCAGGTGTCACAATGTAATGAGAGGGTTACACTTGTTGGGTGTATTGCTACATGTTTCCTATGGAAAGGATAGCTAAGTCAGTGTTGCGATTTCAGTGTCTACCTGTGGGAAGAACATGTTTGTTGAATGTTTTTCATGGTAGCTGTGTTTAACTTGTGTATGTTAGTGGTACAGTGTAGTGTAGTGCAGGTACTGCATGTATACTGTATGTATGTCAGATCTGTCTCAGTCTGTTTTGCTCCCCCCTTTTGCTTGATGGCGTAGCTTTGATGGGCTTGTTGCATCTTTGCCTTGGAAAGGGATCTTCTGTGATCTGCTGGGGGTCAGTCCAGTAAGGCAGGAAGTTCTCTGGCAGACATTGGGAGATGGTTTGGCATGGATGCGTGAAGCTGTAGTGCAAAACGTGGTCTCCTTTGTTGCCTTCCTCTTGTGATGCCTTCTGGTTGTGACAGACTTTCTGACCTTCTGTGCTTACTGTCGTTGCTGTAGCACACACATGGTTCTTGAGTTTGGAGCTTGTGGTGTGATGGGTAACCAGGATGGTGTTTTCTGGTACCTCGGGGTGTTTGTCAGTGGTTGACTGTGAGAGACCACTTTGTTCTGGGTTGTTGTGGAACAGGTGGTCGTCTCAGGAAGGTGTACAAGGTGATCACTGGTCTTCTGTGTTCAGCTTGTCTTTGATGAGCACTTGCAGTCGCCTCAGGAGTGGCTCCATGTCTTCTGAGGGGAGACTGTCGTGTTCTTGGGCACACTCAGTGGGGTGTTTGGCTGAGTGGTGCGGAGGTGGGTGTCGTTGTCGCTTACCCACATAGAATGCTTTTGGATGCACTCGTTGATTCCAGTTGTTTCCTTCTGGTGGGTCCCATGACTTTTCCATGTGGTTGGAGTGGTAGCTGTCATCGGCATGGGAGTCACGTTCTCTGTGCTCCTTACGAAGGACTGTGGTGTTGTCATGCCACTGGGTGTCTTCCAGTGCAAGGCTTGTGTCTTGGCTGATGGAGTTTGACACTGTGGATGTTTTCAAACCTTTCTTTGAGGACATCTTTTGTTTGATGTAGGCCTTGTGTGTCAGGTCACGTAGCTGCTGAATCGTCATTGTGTCTGGGCAGGCCATGATGCCAAGATGATGACTCAAACCAGGGTGCAGGTTTCTCAGGAAGAGGGTTTTGAAGTTCACATCCTCTTCAAGTTCAGGTTTGTTATGTCCACCTAAATAGGCTTGTCGAAAGCGGTGATAAAAGCTTTGGGGAGTCTCTTGACGACATTGTTTGGTTTCCAAGGCGATTAACACACCGTGTTCTGACTCTGGACCTGTAAATTCTTTAATCAGTGTCTCACGTAGCAGCTGGTAGTTTGACATGACATTAGCAGGTTGTCGGTCTAGGAAGCTTCGTACCTCTGGACTGGATGTGGATCTGAGGAGGTAAAACCTGTCTCTGTCAGTCATATGGGGTCTCACCGCTAGGTGGAAGTCAATATCACGGAGGTAGGCCTGGATGTCGGGACCCTCTGTGGAGTTCGGGTTGAACTGAGTGATATTCTTAACCAGCTGGTTGAGGTCTTTAATGGTCATCCCGTGTGCAGCTTGGGCATCTGCCTGGATGAGCTCTCTTCGTTTGTTGGCAGTGAACAGTTCTGTGGTGAAGGCCGGTGACGTTTTGGGTTGTGGCCATTCACTTCTTTCACTGTATGCCAGTTCTTGGATGGAGGACTCTGTTCTGCTCAGCCGGGGTGATGCTGAGGGAGGTCTCTCCCTTCTTGGCTCTGGTTTCTGTTGGACAATGTGCTGGAGTTCATCTCTGACCGCGTAGAGCTCGTCGTTGGCGTCGTCTCGCTGTTGGATCAGGTGGTCCAGTTCAACGCTGCACCTTTGCAGGTGGTCTTCCAGAGCAGTGATTTTAGAGTTCTTACTTTCAATGTCAGCTTTGGCTTTCTCTAGCTGATGTTCAACAGCCTGGAGTTGGTTCACCAGGTGTTTCTGGATAGTCTTTGACTCTTGTTTGTCACGTTCAGTGACTGCAAGGGCTTCTTGGAGCTTGTCAACTTGTGTCTTTGTTTCTTGCTCCGCTTCGTCAGACACTTTGAGTTTGTCTTGAGCTTTACCTTTGAGCTGGTCTTTGCAGTGTTGAGTGTGCATCAGCTCTCTCAGGAACTCGGTGGTCTTGGAGTCATCCTGGACTTTCACTTCCAGCTTGTCTATGCGGTTCTGGGCACGTGTCAGCTCCTCCTGTAGGTGGGTGACGTGCTGGTGGCTTAGGTTTAGCTGGGCTGTGAAGGCATTACTTAAGGAACAGGTTATCTTGGTTAATTCCACGTGGTTTTGGTTCTGGCTTGAATCATGTGTCAGGAATCTTCTCAGAATTATGATTATTATTAAAAATAATAACAGTTCAATTGTCTTTGGTGTGAGGCAGTCTGTAATGCCTCTGAGCCAGGCGTCCACGTCTTCCCGTTGGGCAGTGGGGTTTGTCGTCCACGACATGTTGGCACGCTTGGTGAAGAAACTGACACAGATCTGTGTGGGGTATAAGCCTATATGTGGTTGAATGGCTAAGTGTCGTTTCAGTAATTGTACATCAATAGTGAAGTGTTGTGATGACTAAGTGTTGGTCTAAGTGTACACAGTGAGGCTAGTGATGCGAAGATCTCGTCACTCAACTGGGTAAATGAAAGAGAGAGAAAAAGGTTAAAACAAATCTCAATGGAAAGAAACTTTTTTTTTTTCAATGGGAGAAATATTTTTATAAATATTTTCTATCAATGAAAAGTTGGTTTCAACTCGTGGGGTGAGGACTTAGTCGCTCAACTGAGTAAGGGACAAAGAGAGAAAAGTTAACAACCGATTTCAATGAGGGACAAAAAAAACAAAAGAAAATTATTAACTAGGGGAAGTATTAATTTCTCATAAATGTTTTTTTTTTTATCAATGAAAATCTGTTTCCGGAAAGGTAAACAATATCATTGCGTATGTTTGCGAGGAAAAATAATACAATAATGATGTTGATACCTCTTCTCTGAGTTTGACAGGATTGACACCACACACCTTCAGTTCGACCGCTTACAGCAGGGGTTACAGCAGGGATGCTTTGAAGGCGGAGTTTGCTCAGCACTTGTCTCTGTTACTTGATCTTGGATAAGATGTCAAAGTTTAAATTGCGTTTACAAATGCAGGGAGAGTATGAAGAACACAAGAGTGTTTGATTAAAAATCAAATAACTAATAATCTGTTGGTTGGGAAAGATTATATTTGTCTCCTTTTAGAGTCGATTGATGGTTCTTCCAGGTTTTGTTCTCTACAAATGTGAAGAATAAGATGGAATAAAGCAGGACAGAACAGGAAAGACGTGATGAGGAAGAAATGAAGCAAGGAGGTTGGATCCCGCTACCTTTACGTCTACCACGAGTATAGAATTGATAGTTGAGGAACAACTAAACACACAAATAAACTTTTGTAAAAGACGAATGTCTCTGGTTTATTTGAAACTCGTATGGAGATGGTAATGTCCCCTATTGAAGCTTCCCGAAAATTAATTAATCAGAACAAATATAGTGGTTAAGTTTATAACCAACGCAAGGATAAAACGCAATGACAATAATGAGCAAGTCTGAGTCTAACACTATTTTGTAATAGTAATAACAACTTTCAAATTTTAACTCTCAGAGTGCAAGACTTATTCACCTAAAGTGATTAGATCTCAACGAGAAATTTAGAAATTATGAAAATTATGAAATCAGAATTATTAAAAATAAATCTAGAAATCATTAGAAATGACCTGTCTAGAAAAATAGAATTTCAATTTTATTTTAACATTTCCTTTTCTTCAAAATCCAATTCAACATTGACAATTAATAATAGTAAACCAGCATTTGCTTTTTCAAGTAAAATGCAGGTAAAGTAATTAATAATTGTAAACCAATATTTCCTTTTCCAGTAACGTATAGGTAAAGTGTGGGAGGAAAAGGGGAAAAAAAGAAAGAAAAGACCAACAGGTCTAAAAGTCGAGGTGTTTAAATGGTTAAATCACTTTAACTTTGTTCAAACAGACACTGTATTTAACTGCTGGGGCTAGTATTGATAACAGTAACTGATGCTAAAGGCTTTAGCACAGGCCTCAATGTAAACTGCTCAGGTTAGCTTAGCGTAGCTAGCGTTTGTTTACACCGAGAGTTGGGTCAAAGTTCACCCGGAAACGTTTGCTAAGACTTCCGTGTCACGATCGTAACTATAGCGACCAAACGAACTCTAGTGGGCGAACCGGGAATTGCAGACAGTTGGAAAACAGTTTGTTAGAGTTCCATGCAATATGGTAGCATTTCAACCATGTCCACAGAACATGCATGTACAGTAACAATCGATCCTATTACGGGAAATGTCGGCGCATTTCACACTGTTCAAATAAGATACACCACTCGTAGCTGGTTTTACGATGTGGGGCTTCACTCAGTTTGTTAAGAGTGATATTAACTTTAAGCAAGCGACAGCTTTGCGTTATAATAGATGTAATTAGGACGACCTCGGCGGATCGTCTCTGTGCAAGTTTATCTAGGCACATAAAACAATAACTGTTGGTTCAGTTTCAATGGCAAGCTTTACTTGATAACGAATTGAAATAACCACTATTCAAATTACACTCGGACATGCGCAATGTTACACGAGAATTATTTGAACGGACACAAACAGATAAGATTAGTTAAGCCTCGCTGTTTATCACGGGGATCAGTGGGACACGCACTGAATCAGATAAATAAATATAAGGCTTATGACTAGCTTAGATGAGGAACACGCTCATCGCTCTGTGAGGAGAATATTAGTCCTTATAGGGTTATTTTAATTACTGCAGTTTGATTTCGTTCAGCTCTCTAACTGATATAACACACACACACACAACGTTATAGCTTTTCTGAAAGACTCTGGGACACGCAGAAATCGAACAGCTATAACGAGGTATTTCTGGAAATGAGGAACACGCTCAATTCTTACCTTATCGTAGTGTGAGGTTTTATATCTTAAATTAATTTACTGCAGTTAACAAGGAAAACGAATAGGGAGGCAGACTGTAACAGCTTTCTCTGGGAGCATTCACTCAAGCAGCAGCTCTCATTCAAACGGGGCGCGCGCTGCGCGCGTCACACACAGACTCTCAGAGGTTCGGATCTTGCATCCGAAACAAAATGAAAAGATAAATCTTGATAATATGCTTACAAATTTAGGTTGAACTGCCCGCATTCTCCACCAAATAATGTAGCGAGCCTACATAATAATAATATACATAAAATGTATTTAAGGGGGCCGGAAGGCCAATTTAGCTCAAAGGGAATGATTCATCGATTTGCAATGAATCATTGACCGAATCACTATGGAACCGAGCAAATGACTCGTTTAGAGTTCATTTGAACGGGCCGTAATTTTAACCTTGGCAACAGATATTTATCCAATTTATAGTGAAACACTATGTATTAGCAAGGTAACTTTAGATCGGCAGTACAAGACATTAAATGTGTAAGCAAAACACAAGACAAATATCTTTTCAAATATATGGACGACTTTATTAACTATTCTAAACACATAAAACTAATGTCTAAACCCAATCACACACACACATTCATTCAAGGCGCAGAGGAAGAGAGAGAAAGAGTGAGTTTTCAGAGTGAGAGGCACTTGTAAGACATAAACCTGAACGAACCACCAAGCATTAATTTAAACCTTCGTTTCTTAGACAGGTTATTACATGTACATTAAAAAGCACCAGGTCAGTTACAGTCTGGAGTACTTGCTTGTCCTTTGCGTTGCTTAGGCCAGGGAATTCCCTATTTGAGGGGCTTCGTCAGAGGGGTTTCCCGGCCGGGTCCGCGTGGCTGGTTGTCTTTGGAGTGCCTGGCTGGAGTTTCTGAACCGCCGGTCACGTGATGTGTTGGCGGATGGATGAACAAGAGTCTTTACAGTTCGAAGTGCGTTGCAGGAGGGACGTGTAAACGAACTTTACAGCAAAACTTAACTTAGAACGAGACTTTTAACGAGAAAATAAAATAAAGGAAGAAAGGAAAGTAAGAGATGAGATGGCTTGAATGAAGCTGTTTAAACTCCGATCTTGATGGGTTTGTCTGCTGGTCTAATTTAACTTGGTCTGGTCGATGTAAAAGCGTACGAACATGAACACTCTCTTGCTGTTTGATCATAGAGAGAGGCACAAACTTAATTTAACACAGAACCGACTCAAAACCGAACTGAAACGAGCCGAAACTGAACTGCTCTCTGAACCGCACTGAACTTTAACTTAAAGTTAGTCCAACCTCTTTTGGAGAATTCTGGCCAATTGGACAATGGCATCATCTTAGGAGGTGGACCTCGTTTCTTCTTATCATAAATCAGGCGTTATCTATGATCTGCTTGCTCTCCAACACTAGCAGAGAACAAGAGACCACAGTTTAACATTATAGATTATTATAATCATACAAAGCATTTTACACAGATTTCACTCAAGCCATCTTAAGAATTAAGAATATATGATCTCACTGATATCAAACAAGACACACTTTCATTCATCCATCTAAAGTAACAACATTTGCATGACTTGTATGCTATCTAGTATAATAGACACATACATAGCTACAATATAGGATTAGGTAGTGGAACAATGTTTGATTATAAGTTCGTCAAGAATTGTTCTGGGATGAGTTTATGCATTTTTATATGAGAAGTCTCTTGTCTCTGTGGGTTTTAAGAGGTCTCAACAATGAGGTCATTCAAAAGTCTTCACGCAGAGGGAAGTCTGTTTTACTTTTCGGTGTCATGTTCAGCAGTGGTCATGCTGAGGGAGGTCAAAGGTGGTCAGACCTTTCACCATTCTGGCAACGTTCTTCCTGTTTTAGGCTTATCTCTGAGGAGTCTTGGCCATAAAAATCTTCTCCGGAGGGGGTGCCTAGACTATCTGGCGTCAGTGTTGTGACTTAGGAATGTGGTGTTAAAATCCGTAATGTTGAATCACATTTTAATGAAGCCCATGAGAGATTAGAAAGATTAATTTGTGTTTGGTTCATGGTTCATTCTCTACAACATGGTTACTACACTTTCACTATTCTAAAACCATAATTATTTTAAGGCGTAGGCCTACGACCCTGCATCAACCTTTTGCTTTTTACAAAGGTTTTGCAGTTGGGAGTTGCCAACTTCAGAAAAGGAAAATACGGGACAATTGTGGCTCTTTATAGGAAAATAAAGGACACCCAAAATATTTGTTCTGTCTCACACAGTTTGTCATTTCAGTGTCTGCAGTTAAAGGACAATTCCGGCCCAAAATGAACCTAGGGTTAATAACACATGGGTACCGAGTCGACCGTTCGAGTCGACCGGTATAGAATAAGTAAAAATAACAATTGCTAGTTAACCCTTCAAGGTCTAAGGGGTTTTATGCCCGCCTGGCACTATGTTGATATTTTGGCTTCTGGAATGGTCAATTTTCATAGCAGAGTGAAGAGAGTCATATTTCTGGATTCTATAGACTCTCAGCTACAATGTGGATGCATTTACAATACACTTCTTGATACACTTGTATGTATTCTGCTGTTATATCACCAAGAAATACAAAAATAGAAGTTCAATTTTTTTGTTTTTATTATAGAAAAATATTAAACCATAGATGAATAAGGGATTTTACAACAAATATTGATTCGTCAAAGGCTTTAGAAAAAAATAAATAAAAAAATGGGTGAAAAAAATATAAACAAATTAACTATATACATTTTTGCGACTGTAGTCACCATACGTTTTTTTTTAAACACAGCAATTATAAGATGTAAAGGGAATATAATGTTAATTTTGAATTGAATATTCTCTTAATTTACCAAACACATCCAAAAACAACCTCTAGATGTCACTGTGCACTGCATTTGCACATCAGTCCACACAAGGGAGCGCACGCGTTCAGGGTCCTGGGTTGCGCAATGATACAGTCGGCTGTTCTGGGGCTGTTCTAAAACACACAAATGTGGTAAATAAAGATTAGCTATTCATCATCATGTGTGTATTTTTAAATCCAAGTCATAGAACTTCTAACTATTATTACTGGAGCGTTAATCATTACGCACCGAGTATACAGTGTCTTGCAAACCCCCTCCTATGTTAGGCAAATAGTACAGGCCTTAGCAAAGGCTTACTGCACCATTATTTCTGAAAAGCTACAATAAAATGTTCCTAAAAAAACAGTACAATAAAATAGACGAGCAAAGTAAACGAAATAGCTCGTAAATGAAGAGGGACTACATGCGGCCAAAACGCGCACATTATTTGATGGCGCACATTATTTGATTACTGCTCCGTTATTTCTGAAAAGCTATAAAATAATTTTGCTAAAACAATGATACAATATATATTAGAAAATACATTATCAGCAATATTGTATTCAATACTTACTCCTCAAATGGATCGATTCCGTCCAGAATTTGATCATCTTCATCCGAATCAAATCGATATGGATCAGATCCGCTCTCGGCAAAAATCATTTCAGCAGCTTGCTCGGCAGTGAATCTTCGTTTGGCCATGTTTTCTTTGAAAAGAATCTAGTACAAATACGTGTATCTACAAATGTGTTGTGTCCAAAAACCGTGTATAAGACGAAAACATTTTGCGATTCCCACGTGGGATTAATTCCAAACCCCTCCCCTTTTTTACGTTCGTGACGACGTATTTTTTTGTTTTTGGTCTGTGATTGGTTCACACACAGGTCTGTCATTGGTTCACACACAGATCTGTCATTGGTTCACACACAGATCTGTCATTGGTTCACACACACACACCCACAACAGCACTTTATATCAATTGATAGGTTTAAGTACAAGTTCTCTGTTTTGCGGTAAAATGCTATAGATTTGCACTCAAATACGGAAGGCTTATCATTCGCGGAAGTCAACAAAGTCAGACTCCTTTTACGCAGACGAATGTCAGCTTTTTAATAAAAAAAAAGTAAGTTAATACCTTGATGCATTCCGAAGTTATTAATAGATTTGTAAGGGGAGTGCATTTTGACGCTCTAGAGCAGTGGTTCTCAAAGTCTATATTCAAAGGTCCAAATCAGAATTTTCGTCAATTTTAAAGGTCCGAAACTGTTGGGGGAATGTTTGAGAGAATAGTGACATGCCCCCACGGAAGAAAATTTTGAAAAATAACCCCTGAAATTCATACATTTTATAGCACATTATAAATGCAACTTATTAGGCAAAGTTGCATTATATATTTTTTTATATTTTTATAAGTTGCACAGAAATTTGTATAGCAAAGTAGGCTCAATCTATATACAAGACTTAACCACTCAGATATATAAAGGCTATCATGATCATTTTGCCAAAAATGAACCATGTATTTGTTTAGTTCATAATCCGTTTTATTTTTAACTTAAACAAATATGTATTATACGGAACGGTTGGCAACCAATGAGGCACACACGCACATTTGCGCACACACACGTAAGGTCGCTCTCTCCCTCTCTGCCGGTTTGGAGCTTGCGAGCTCTAGATTGCGGGAGATTTGAACTAATTTGCGGGCATCAGGGATCCGCTATCAATATGCGGGAGACTCCTGGAACTTCCGGGAGACTTGGGATATCTGTGAACGCATACCTCTCTGTCCAATCATCTTTGAAAACTCTATTTTCTTCATCAACTTTTCTTTTCCTGGACAATGACATCCTCCACACCCATTCAAACGCTTACTGCGGAGAAGTGTCGCGTACTCGCGTTGCGCCCCTTTTTACAGTCTATGGTTGCGCCTGATTACGTCAAAAGTCATACGCTTACTGGATGTCATGACAACTAAATCACGGAGGAAAACATTAAATATCTCGCCTTCGTTTTAATTTCGGACCATCTAAAAAAATAAACAAATGATTTTAACATACGTTTATCAAAGTAGGAAATCCACACTTTTAATCCCTTACACAATTAGTGCTCTTGAAATACGAAATCGAGGCGGGGTCCGGATTGAATTCCCTCCGGGTCCGGATCCGGACCGGAGTCCGGACTTTGAGAAGTACTGCTCTAGAGCATGGGTCACCAACTCCGGTCCTGGAGGGCCGGTGTCCAGCAGAGTTTAGCTCCAACCAGGTCCAACACACCTGCCTGACAGTTTCTATTATACCTAGTGAGACCTTGATTAGCTGGTTCAGGTGTGTTTAATTGGGGTTGGAGCTAAACTCTGCAGGACACCGGCCCTCGAGGACCGGAGTTGGTGACCCATGCTCTAGAGAGTCAATCGACTTTGAAGGGTTAATACCACGAACAAGGCTCAAACTTGCCTCACACTAACAGCGCAGCATAATGAGGGTCTCTACCTGCAAACCGAAGCAGTGAGAACTTTGTAAGTTTACAGACAGTTTAATAAGTAGATACTTTATAAAGACACTTCGCGTATACAAGCAGGAGCCATCTTTGGAAAACAGTCTCGAACAGTCGAACGCCGTGCTACGTGCTGGTGGTCAATAGTCACAGTTCAGCTCACGTAGCATGGCCTTCGTGGTTCGACTGGTTTGCTTTTTTGTCTTTTCGTTGAATTGTGAGGGTCATGACTTTCAACTCATGGGCAGTTTAACTGGGGCACGTGACGTGACGTCCCAGTAAAATCTCAAAGTCTACTACATTTCGCAGTAGATTAATTTAGATTGATGATAACAGGTAAAAAGGATAATACATTTTGTTTCTATTATTCTATTTTCCACAATGTCAAAGGAACGCAGCTTAACCCAAATTACAAGCTCAGGCATGCACTTCTGTCCATATAAACTCCGCTGTTCTGCGCTCTAGTCAGAGAATACTCCCGTTGAAGGAAGGAACACTTTTATGGTCCAAGAAGAAGCAAATATACAAGTAACTAAAACGAAGTTATATGTTAAGTATTACATTTCACCAGATGTTATAGTGTAAAACATATTCAAGCGTGAATGAGAACCGTTTCAAGGGGGATGCCAGGTGTGCAAAAAAAAAAAAAAAAAAAAAAGTCACATTTTCAAATCGAATACCAACCCACCGAACGAATATTCGGGTCCAACCCGAAGTCATATATTTATTAAACATATTACAAATAAAATTCAGAGTAGACTACATGTTCATATTGTGTTCAAATGTGTAGCACCTGCGTACTCCAACACAATACATAAGCTACTGGAGTTGTAGGTTGTCATGGAGTGTGGAAAGAAATATAAAATAAGAATGGAGTAAGAAATAAGTCTTCTTCCCGATTTCTTTTTAGTAATAATTAAAAATTAGTTTAGAAATAAGTTAGTTTATAGTGAATTCACTTGAGTTTGATAGGCTATATGAGAATTATTAATAAAAAGTAATGAATTGATTATACTTATTTAGGATTTGCTTAAGTACTTTAAAAGTTAACACTTTTTTTCCACATGTAAGAGAACAATTTAAAATAAAAATAATAATAAATGATAAAACAATCATAGAAATAGAAATCTGACACTAAATGAGCCAAAACAGCTTTCTCATTCAAATAAGTTTCATTTTGGTCCACAACCAGGCAAGTATCATCTTTCTTCTCTTGTAGGGTCTTAAAATCAACTAATTTTGATAACATATTTTTATTCATATATCTTTAGGCACCTAATGTATTGTATGTTTTTGTAAAATTTATTTATAAATTATAAAATGTTATATTTATTATCTTAATGTTATATTTTAAATCAATATAGTTATGAATTCAGCTATACTCATTTAAACCTTATTTCAATGTGGGTCACAAACTTTTATATTATGAATACAAAATTCAATACTGAAGGGGCTGGATTGGAATCCACTGCTGCTTCAATGTACAGTATATGTAGTGAGTGATTATAATCAAGGTATTAATCAATATTTTCCTTACATATCAAATGAGTAGAATTACTTCTCTGGAGATTTTACTTTGTTATAGAAGTTACCAGTGTGATTACTGAAATGTTATTTTCATGTATTCTCTAATGTCTGTATTTGGTATCTGAATGCAGTAACAGTGCTTGCTCATTTAGCCTGTCTTCCAGAAATGAAATAGAGACTTGTTTTGTGTTTGAGAAAGGTCTTCAACGTGTTAAAACATATAGGGGTCATTGAAGCCAATAGTTTAAGGGGCCATTTCTTTGTTAAAGCCTTACTTTCCAGTTAGACTAAAGTATAGCTATCTTTGAGAGAAAGAACATTATCTTGATGTTTTGAGAATACTCTCCTGTTTATAGTTAGAGCCTGGGCAAATTCAACCTTAAACCTGTGTGTCGGTGTGTGTGTTAGTCTTCTGGGTTGCAGGTTAAGGAACCACTGGCATTATTGGAGATTGACTGAGTTGTTGTTCTTGACATGTTGTCGCCCAGAAACCCAAATCTGCGACCTGGAAGGTCACGACGTGCCTAACTTAAGGGTCCGAGTGTCAGCTGCATAATCGATGGAGATATGCTTCTGTCTATCTATATATGTGTGGAAAATTACTATGTTTATCTGTTCCTTAGCCAATGAGAATCATTCAACCTGTAAGCAATGACGTAGCTTAGACCTTGGAAATGGTATAACTGCTGTGATCTTTGTAACTGTAAGCGAGGCGGCCTACGAACTCCTGTGTGAGTCATGAAGCTGACTTCTGCTGATGAAACTGCGAACTATCTTCACTAAATCTTTTCTTTAATTTATTATAATTCTGACTTCGGGTCTTCATTCATCATATCTGATTCTGGGTCTTTAACTGTTTACCCCTAACAAAATATATAAATATAATATATATATATATATATATATATATATATATATATATATATATATATATATATATATATATATAAATAATATGAAACAGTAGCCTATTGCCACTTGTTGGGAAATAAGTTGACTAACTAAGCTACTGTAAAAGCAATAGCCTCTAAAAAATACATACTAATGCAAACTTTTAAAATGGTATAACTTACATGGAGACAATTATGTATCAGGCATCTTTTAAAGTGACGTACCAATTTAGACGTAGGCCTACATATTTTTCATAAATTTCTCACATATGCCGTCACAGTCAGGTATAAGTTTCTACTGTGCACTCGCCGTGACATCGCCACTGATCTGTCGTCAAAAATCTACAAGGACTGAAGGCGACGGAAGACTGCTCCCTCTCCTTCACCAGGGTATCCTTGGAAATGGCATTTTCCACTCGTCATAGTCGTGTTGCTGTTGTATCAGTCAGTGGTTCGATCAGCGTAGCAGTCAATAAACAGGAGAAGGGAGGTCACGTAGGGGACAAATAAATTAGGCCCAATATACGGGACAGTTGGCAACTAGGGTCCGGATTTTAAGCCCCCTGTCCGGCGTAGCCTCAAGCCGGACACTCATTTGTCCTCCTTTTTGGAGTTGCGCTGAATTAAAAAAAAAAAAAAAAAAAAAAAACTATAAAATTCCCACATATTGATAGCGGCTCCCTGAATTAGTTCAAATCTCCTGGGGCCTCATTTATAAAACTGTGCGTAGGATCCTTACTAAAAGTGTACGTGCGCCCGAAAGGCAAAAATGGCATACGCAAAAAAATATTCAGACTTATAAAAGCGTGCGTACGCCAGAACCTGCGCAGAATTCACTTTATAAATCCCAGTCAGCGGAAGATAGTGCGCACAAGCGTCTCCTCCCCGAAATAACCATAAATGAAGCTTACAACGCCTAGTTTTACTATGCATATCCTCATCTGCATATCATTTGCATATAATTATTCATCCACGTGATAACATGTTTAACGGTACAAGACATTAGGAAAATATGAAATACGGATGTGCCGTCACATTACATTAATAAAAATCATTTAGTAGCCTATCCTTGCCTTGTTTTTGAATAAATAAATCAAATAGTATAAAATACATTTCAGAGAAAGTTTTTCTCAATCTTTTCTACTGGCCAAATAGTATTTTTAATTGATTTATATATTTAATGGAAACAGATAGGCCTTATTGTGCATAATTTCCACGAAAATATTTTCTCAGACAATCTGCTATTATCATGATAAGCAATTATCTCTGTAAAACATTAAAACACAGCATGCTACAGGAAAAGTGTTCAAAAGCATCGCATCCACTACAAATATTTCTATTGATTGAATATTAAAAAAATGATTTCATGTAATTTAAAGGGGTCATATAATGCCATTTTTTTACAAGTTAATATGTATCTTTAGGGTCTAAATTAAAACTTTGTAATATACTTTTATAAAAAATTCTCTTTAGTATTTTAAGAAAACACTCATTTTACCTGGTCAAAAACAGCTCTGTTTTCAGCACGCCGTTTCAGTGCATGTGCCTTTAAATGATAATGAGCTTTGCTCACTCCGCCCCTCGTTGGAACAAGAATGGCAGAGGGAGTCTCTGAATCATATGCATTTGCAGGATGTAAACAGTATTTTCCCGGTATTGTGTTACCATTCATCTTCATGCAGTTATAACTGTTTTTTTGACATTACTTCTTAATCAGTAACAGACAAGTAAATCAGGTGTAACTTAGTTGTTAGCCCGTTAACTTTAACTCCTGCGTACTCAGTTTTTAATAACACATTAACCATAACGCGTTGTTCATTTAAACGTGGGATTATGAATTATATTGAGAACGTCGTAACGTTACATAGAAAACATGCCGTAATGTACACTGAGTAGGGCTGTAACGATACACCAAACCCACGATTCGGTTCGTATCACGATTTTTGACCCACGATTCGATTCGTATCGCGATTCTATCACTGGGGCGGGGCTTGAGGGGGCGGGGCTTGGGGTAAAAAAAAAGAGATTTTGAGAGAATTTTTTTATTTTTTATTAAATAACATTTGAAAAACCTGTATAAACTGAACACCAAAGAACAATATTAACTATGCAAATTATTAAACTAAACTAGGCAGTATAGGCTGCTGCTTTTGGGTTATTTTCTGTGCTCCAACTAAATTGATTTCAGGATGGTGCCGTAGGATATGCATCTGCATGTTGGACGTGTTGCCGCCTTGCCGGTCATTTGAGGAAGCTTCTTAAAACACTTGCGGCAAATTGTGTGGGTCTTGTCGACTAGCCTACACGATTGCCTCACGTCCTTCAACTAGCTCGCGTCACATGGAAAGGTATACTCACATGACACGTAACATGTAAAAAGACGCTTACAAGTAAAACATTTTTTAATAGTTGGTTGGGATGAGTCACTGAGTATTTAATTATAGAATATCAAATAGGTTGTGTGATTATTGTCTAAAAAAATCTCCATGTTTTCGGTGTTGATGCGTTCATGTAACATGTAGCTAAGGGTGGCGCCGCGCTGCCAATAAAGCACCTAATAGCTGTCACAAAGAACCGGCAAAAGTAATGATTATGAATATGTCAAATATAGCAAGGAGACATTATAATTGTTTATTAATAAACCGTGTGTTCTGTCAGTGTCGGCTGAAGTTGACGATATGACTCGCGATCTTCGGAGTAGTAGTGAATAGTGAATGCGCCAGAGAGAAATGCACCTTTCATATGGATTATAAGCAGAGAGCAGTCTGTTTTCTTTCGTTTTGAATTGTTCTGTTTAAAAGTAGACATTTCAATATAGATATATTTCTCAGGTCTGAAGTAGTCTACCTTATACGCTGAGTTTCGGTTCATAAGACGAGCTCCAGATCACTCGCCGGCTCCTCCGTGTCATGATTATTGTCTGCTATATTTACTACTTATTTATTAAATCCAAGTAATTGGTTGATGAAACATAAAAAATTAAGATACAATTACTACAAAACAAAATTCACTTTAAAGAAATTTGTGCTTTCTTTTTGAGGTCTCTGAAAGTTTTAGTGCCGCTTGCAGAGAACTGTCACGTCCTTAACATTGTTTTTTCCTCATACATGCGAACACGGAAAATAAAATAAAATGAATATTTTATGTTCTGGGGAGAGCCAACCCTTCTTCATCTGGTGGGTAGTTTTGGTTTGTGCAGTGTAATTCACAGAATTATATATTGCGCAAAATCGGCCTCTCTGACGTCGCAGCATTCTATGTTCGATCATGAGAGAAGAGAAGTGTCACAACATACAATGTAAACAGAAAAAAACAAGCAATACATTGACACTAGAAACCTTTTATAATACTAATAGTAATTTAAAGATGTGGTAGCATTGGATCTGGACGGGAAGGATAACTCTGGGAGTTGGAAGGGGTGTGCATGTCGCGATTCTGCCTTCTCACATCGCGATACAGATCGTGGATCTAAGTATCGTGATTTCGATTTTATATCGTGTATCGTTACAGCCCTAACACTGAGTGTAAACATTAGCCACATTCATCGTGAAGCATGCAAGCGATTTGCAAAGATTAATAAAACGTTACACTCACTTCTTCAGGAACACGAATAGTTGGTACCGATTCTTTTTCAGGAGCAGCTTCTTAGCAGAACCAGCTTTACACTGACCCTCGTTTATAAAGAAGTCTGTGAGAAGTGATTAGCGCAAACATGAACGCATTGACGTTGATCGTGGGGAATATTCCCTTCGAAAACAAAACTCAGCCACTGCGTCTTCAGCGGTTCGAATTTAGGAACATTAAAATGACTGCTGTGTTTCTTATTGCACCCAAGAACAGAACACCACAATCGCTTAGACGCCATTCTGCTCCAGTGTAAACAATGACGGACTATGATGACAGCTCGCTCAGGGCGGGTCTGTGTTGAAGCACTGCTGTCAATCAACAATCGCGGGAGGGGCGTCTGACTGTGTGACGTCGCACGGTCGAACGGCTCGATTTGAGGCAGGGGAAAACATATAAGGAGATTAAAACAAAAACACTGGATGGATTTTTATCATTATATGATGGTTGTGTACAGGCACTGCCAACAAACATTTCAGTACAATCAACTTATAAAAGTGCATGTACCATTATATGACCCCTTTAAGTGTTTAACTCAATGAAAGAGAATGGAATATTTAATCTAAATGTTTATATCAGGAGTAATGCTTGGTTTAAATCATTCTTTTATTTATTTAAACTTTTATTGTGAACATGCACTGCATTTACGATTAGGACTCATAATGAAGATTTACGGTTTTACTTCATCTGCCGTTAGATAGCCTACATATGCGTCAGTTTCACTAAAGGCCCAACTGCGCTCACTGGCGCAGACATTTAAGAAGGGATGGATATTTGCTTCAAATTGAAATAATATTTGTATTATCTTTCTGTATATGTATCATTTTCTTTAAATGTTCTGTCTAAAAGTGACCAAAAAGACATTTAACTCCAGCTCACCATTGGTGTCGCCAAAACACATACTCTTCTAAAAGAGTTCTTACGCACAGTCAAGAGCATCCTTATGGTGCGCACTTATTTACGCCAAGTTTATTTTTATAAATCCCGATATGTGCGTGGAAAAAATGCGTACGCAGAGGCTATTTCTATGCCCATTTTGTGCGTACGCAACGTTTATACATCAGGCCCCAGGAATCTAGAGCCGCGCATGTGCTCCAAACCGTGCAGCAGAGAGCGAGACCTTGCGTGCCCTCAGCATCCATATCCCCAATTCAATTTTTACAATTCAACAAAACCGATCACCAAAATATATGTGTCCTCCTTTTTGGTGTTATGGAAATGGCCACCCTATTGGCAACCCTAGTTGGGAGGTTCAATCTTCATCCCCCTCTCAAATCAAACTGGTTCATAAAAAGAAATAATAGCCTATACGAATTGAAGCTGTACAGAAATACATTCACCATAACGAACGTGTGAGTGGATCATCTGTTAATGGCGACGCCAAGGCCTTCTCCTAGTCTGCAACCTCATAATCATATCTAATAATATAGGCTAACACTTGTCTTATGAAAAAAATTACTTACCATGCAGGAACAAAACAAAAAGAAGAAAAATGCCGAGCATTATGTTCCCCACTTTTGAGGAAATAAGTCCAAATTCTGCAGAATGTTTATGTCCATGCAATGTTGTATTCAACTGAAAGCGAAAGTATAAGTTAGTCATTTTAAGAAGCAGCGTCGAAAACATTAACAACACGACAAAGCTTGTGTCGGTTTCGCCAGTATGTGACGTTCGACGCTGAAGCTCCGAAACGTGTGTAAAACAAACAGAAAAAACAGTATATGTTACGGCTTTGCCTCGTGAGGCCCTCGTCTTACAGGTGCGTTCTATTAGCAAATGGCGTGAGAAGACAGGAGAAAAAAATAGGTAAACTGCTTCTTCTTATTGTGATGTTTATAAGCGGCTGGAGCATTACCTCCACCTACTGGAGTGTGGAGTATCAATGATTAGAAAATACAAAACTTTATAATCTTATATAATTTTCTTAAAAATTGATATTAAACATGACATGGTCTTTAAATTATTTTTACATAACAAATTGGCTATTGTAATAATAATAAAAATAAAAGTACAAATAAACAATAAAAGTACATTTAGGCTATACAATATTTTACAAACGGTTGACTGAAACGCCGTTTTACATATGCAAATTAGAACGTCTTCGCTCTGCATTCCATTCAGGCTGTCAGGTTAGTTTCACTTACAAGTAGGCTACTAGTTTGACAAGTTCGCCCTTAAAGCAGCACCGTTTTATGAATGAGAATATATCCATTCAATTTCTGTGGGGAAAATGTCACTTCTATTTAATTTGCTCTCGGTGATCTTGATTTCAACCGACACCGGCGGTAAGACTAGATTTGTTAATCTCTTTTCCGGCGTTGCACCGATTTGTTGATTATAGTATATTGATGATAGGATTATAATCGGGTGACAACAAATCATAGAATCAGCCCAAATCAGTTTCAGTGGCGTTAAAATGGGAACTTTGTAAATTTATCTACTTTGTAGAGTTCGTATAAAATCAGGTACACAGACAATAAGAAAATACAGGAGTGTAAGGGCTCTGTCACAAAACCAAGAACAGACCGAAGTGACTGAACACTGACATACATGGTATGATACTGACTGATGGCTGAGGCTCCTGAACATCTGCATTATCTTCCTCCTGCAGCGGCCGTGGTCTTTTTGACACGAACTTTAGTAAGTTGCTACTTTAGCTAAACTTCAGTGTCCCTCTGTGAAATGTGCTCGTCGTTGTGAAGGGGGATGGGCTGTTCGCAATCTGACTGCATTTCGTCATCACCATGACAACCAAACAAGAATCAAGAAACATTTATTTTTAAAAGTCAAGCATTGTGATAATCGCAACAGAATTCACTCTTTAGTCTACCCTGCCACTGACTCTCAGCTGTCAACATTGAACACTAATCATTAACAGTCGAATTAGTTTACTACATACTGTGTGTGTGTGTGTGTGTGTGTGTGTGTGTGTGTGTGTGTGTGTGTGTGTGTGCCTGAGAGTGTGTGTGAGAGTGTGTGTGAGAGAGAGAGAGAGAGAGAGAGAGAGAGAGAGAGAGAGAGAGAGAGAGAGAGAGAGAGAGAGAGAGAGAGAGAGAGAGAGAGAGAGAGAGAGAGAGAGAGAGAGAGAGAGACTGTCTGATTGTGCGCGCGGCAAAAATGACGAGTTGGGTGCGCAAGACCGACAAGACTTTTTTTTGTAACAGCGCGCGCGCCGCACGGCACCGCATCCGAGGATGAACGACTTCCCAGATAGCAAAAAATATCCGCACGGCTTCGTTTTGCCGCCGGCCCTAAGCTGTCGGCTATAGGTGCGTCTCGCTGGCGGGGAGCTTACGTTTGCCGCCGAATTCGTCACGCCCATTTTTTGCGAGATGCCGCCGGCGAATAGCTGGCGGGCCGCTGGCTTCATTTTCTCTTGGCGGTTGCCTCCGTCTAATGGACCGCGGCCGGCTGGCGGCAAGCCGCTTTGAAATACAAGGATTTCTACTCTCAAAATCGACCAGCCATGGCTTATTTTTTTTTTGCTTTTTTTTGCTTGGTTTTTTAGGCTATAACAGATTTGACTCTTGATTCCATTATAAGGTTTAGGAAATGACATTTTAAATTACCTTGAAACTCTGAAGATTATACAGTAATATTGGCTATGTAAAATATATTTAATTATTTTATGTAGGTAAATTTTTTTTTACATTTCTTTGATTGATGCACATTTGAGACATGCTTCAATAAACCAAAAATTATTTGGCAATAAACTTGCTTGGCAATAAATATCTTTCTGATTAGATTTTAAAATAGATATTTAATTCATGGTATGAACAATTTAGCAGATTATTTTTTTAAAGGCAATTAAAAAAAATCTAAACACATTATAAATGTTAAAAATGTATTGCTAAAACACAAAGACTGTAAACTGTGAAGTAGCCTACTGAATTGTGGAGTTAGACGGTTAAACAGTTTTGCACCATTGGTGTGTTCAGGATTTTTTGGACGGGGCTAAAACAGTGGCTCGATGACGCACTAGAGGAGGAGCCGCTGAGGCTGGCTCGTGGCTCGTACATTGCGCATCAGTTGACGGGCTTTGGTTATGGATTTGCCGCAGTTAGATTAGAACACTTAAATGGCGTGGTGTTACACACTCCTCTACAGTCGCTGGCGGTATGCACCTACAAGTTGGTTACAATTTACAATCCGGCATTAATCAAGAGAAGAAGAAGATTGCCGAAGTTACTACAGGCTACAGTTTGCTAGCTAGCAAAGTCATCGACTACCGTCGTTTAAGTAAGTATATGTTTCCCTTTTGTGTAACGCAATATTATGTTTACATTGTTTTAGTTAATATTTTTTAAATATCCAAGTTAGTAATCTTTGTTTTTGCAGTATGCTGCTAGTCCAGTAGCTAGAGTGGCTAACGTTAGCAAGTGTTAGCTAACACATGCTGTTTTGCCTTTGTTACAGGGCACACTGAGGTTAAGCAATGTTGCTAGTAACTGTTACATGTAGAAATGTAATTAGCTACTTACAGTAGTTAGCCAAAGCTTCACATCTAGAAAGACTACGTATAACGTAAGTTTTTTTCTAACAAAACATAACATAATAATGTATATAGGTTGTGTAATAAATTATTTTGTCTGTCCAAACAAGTATGCTGCTAGTTTATTTCACAATGTAGCTACAGTGGTTAATATTGGTTCTCTTTGATCACTGCAGCAAGCTTTATGGAAAAGAACATGTGACATACAACATGCATGGATTGCTTTGGTGCACCTCATACAAGATGCCAAAACGCATGGTGTCCTTGATAACATCTTCATGCTTCCCATTTGAAAACTTCCTTGTGTGCCTGAATAAACAATGGGAGAAAGTCATCGCTCAGTTATTGGCCCTTGGACTCCCCTGGCACCTCGTGTACAGCATGAAGTTTTCTGCTATGAAGGTATATTCTAGGCCTATGTCTTACGCCCGTTTCACACCGCAAGCGTGAGCGGCGCTTGAGCAGCGCGTCAGCATAACTACACCGTCACTGCAGCTGCAGACGCGCAAGAGTATTCACACTGGAAGCGTTTGTACAGCGTCACAGCAGCGGCTCCAAAGCTACATATACAAGCGAGCAATTCTTTACAAAGACAACTATAAGTTTTTAGAAGTTGGTCATTTATAAAATTGATAGTCTTGAAAGTTTGTTATAGGGAGGTGTACAACATTTGCATATATAAATGGTAAACAACAAAACAACACAGAAAGCAGCCCCAATCTTGTCGTTTCAGTCATACTTTCGATATGTTTACAAAGACTGCAAAGTCCGCGGATAAAAACAAGCAAATAAAACGCACACTCTTGTTTGTTTTGGGTTGTGCCAGCGGATAGCTGTCGGTGTATTACATAAACTAAAAGAAAGTTTATATAGAATATTTTCTGGCTATACTTTAGTATTTTATAATACACCATACCTTCACACAAACTGAACGCAAAAGACCTGGCGCCGAAACCCCCACTTCACTGCTGCTCACGCGCTGCTCCTGCTCCCGGTGTGAATGCACTCATTGATTAACATGCACGACGAAAAAAATACGCGCTGCTCACGCGCCGCTCACGCATGCGGTGTGAAACGGCCGTTAGTGTCCAGTGTTTTAACAGTATTGAAAATAGTGCCTTTAGTTGTATGTGTATATATATATATATATATATATATATATATATATATATATATATATATATATATATATATATATATATATATAATTTTTTTTTTTTTTTTTTTTTTTTTTTTTTTTATGTAGATTTCCAGAGACTCCAGAATGAAAAACAACCCTGAGAGAAAGCAATGCATCAGCAGGTGAGAACATGCACTCTTTCTTAAATTTAACTTTTTTTGTGTGCGTCCAAAATTACCATATGCCTTTTATTTTGTAGCTTCAGATGACAGCGGCTCACTTCGAGAGCAGGTGAAGCAAGTTGGGACAATGTTGAAGATGTTTGCTCGCACTGGGCAATCAGGTACAACTCGCAAACAATGCAGGCGTTGGTTGTTGGTTTAATTCCCACTGGGGCCATCTGTACATGTAGTAGACCTAGATATAACTGTCATAGTTTAGTAGTTGAGAGGCCAGGACTGACTACTTTATTCTTTTATTCTGGGAACCCCTGTAGGTGCAGATCAGACCCCAATGCTGCGACATCTTGGAAAGTTAGGTGATGTTGTGCGTAGCATGGACAACAAAATGGACACTATGCTGCAACATTTTCAGTGCCAATGTGTCTGTTGGAGAGTTATCCCTGCCAGGAGATCCGTTACTCCCCCTAGACACCCAGGAAGATTTGGCGTTACTTGACAACAGTATGAGGCAGGATAAAGAGCTCCAGGAACAATTTGTAAGTGTTCTGATTTCGTTTATAACGCCATAGGGTAATCTAAAAAGTAAAATTAAGATTGTACACTGCATATTCTACAGTCTGAATCCACAGCCTGTTACATTTTAAATTTATGAGAAGCTTCAGAGAAATGTAATTTGTTACACTTTTTTTGTATTTTCAGCTTCGGTTTTTGGCAATCAAATGCGGGAGGGACCTAAAGACAACCGTGTGTGGCGAATACTTCAGAGTACATCTTCTCTAATCACCTTTCCATCAATACAATCTGGACTGGTGTAGGGGATAAAGCATGTTTTAGAGACATGTTCCTGAAGACCATTGTTCAAAGTAAGTTGGATATTTTTTTTTATATGTAAGTAGATGTGTATGACCTTATGCTATTCAAATAGAATGACAGATCTGTATTTTCTACAGGAGCCATCTGGAAGAACCCGGCGACACAGGATGCCACTGATGAGGAGATCCAGGTTAACGTTATGCGTTACCTGAGAGGAGCATCTGACCGTGAAGGCGGAAAAAGGTGCAGCACCGCTGAGAGGGACCCACAGCCGACCCCTTAAACCTTGTTACAGTGTTTAACTATTCTATTTTTAAATATAGCTTGTAAATCCTAGATTATACATCTAATACTTGATATCTGCACATTATCTGGTATCAAATATTCTACTTGCCGTGACTTCAGTATTAGCTTATTTAATTCTGTCAGTGCTTAACGATTCTATTATAGTTTGTAAATCCTATTTTATGCCTGATATTTGATATTGCACATTAACTAGTACCAAAAATTCTACATTCATTCCATCAGTGTGCTTAAAGGGATACTCCACTTTTTTTTTGGAAATAGGCTCATTTTACAACTCCCTCAAAGTTAAACAGTTTTACCATTTTCAAATACATTCAGCTGATTTTCTGACATTTAGAAAAATATCAGTAACCAGACAGTTTCTAGTCCCATTGACTTCCATAGTAGGATATACTATGGCAGTCAATGGGACCAGAAACTGTCTGGTTACTGATATTATTCTAAATGTCAGAAAATCAGCTGAATGTATTGTTTAACTGTTTAACTCTGAGGGAGTTGTAAAATGAGCCTATTTCCAAAAAAAGTGGAGTATCCCTTTAACTGTTATTCTATTAAAAATAGCTTGGAATACTATACCAAGCTATATCTCTGATAATTGATATTGCACATTACCTGGTACTAAATATTTTACTTCATTCCGTCACAGTGCTTAACTGTTATTCTATTGTTAAAAATAGCTTATAAATCCATGTGCCACAGGTCAGCATTGCAGTTATAATGGTATATTGTACTCTAGAGGTTTTACTCTCAGTTATTACCACTTCACCTACTGTTAGAAATGACTTGTAAATATGATGTTATACCTCAGATTATTTGGTATCCTTCACTTTCTTTTGTACCAAATATCCTCATTACTTGAGTTTACTGGTAATTCTTTTAATCCCAGAGCTGACCTCTTTATATTATTACCAAGTATTGTAAGTGTTACAATAGTGTTTTTTACAAGTGTTTTTTTAACCAAAATTTAATTGGAAACCTGCATGTTAGTGTGTGTGTGTATTTGTATTTTTTCTGTTATATTTCAGTGATCTGACATCTTGTTTTAATGACAGTTACTGTACTTTGAAATGTGGAATTAAAATGCCAAATGGAAATGTGTCTAGTTTGAGCAATCATTATTCTTGATAAACTGCATGCTATAAATATTAAATATATATATATATATATATGCAATAAGCGGCGGGGCAGCTCGCTCGAAAATAGCGTTTGCCTCCGACGGGCCGCGGAAGGTCCGCCTTCGATTGAACGGCGGCTGGCCTGCGGGCCGGCCGCGGAACGAAGGCGGTAGGACGGCGGCTGCCGCTTTTAAAAAGCGGCTGCCGCCGGCGGTGCGCCGTCAAACGTGTTTGCGATTTCGCCATTCTGACGCTTCTACTGCCTCCGGCGCGCCGCCGGCGGTCCGCCGACTCATTGCTATCTGGGTTCAAGCCGAATCTTCCCGAGCTTGTACGTCTCACACAATCAGAGCGTAAAAATACGTGATATTTTACGAGAACATACTGAAATGGGAAGACAGCGGGATGAGAGATTAAATACGTGAGAAACCCGGAAAAAAACGGGAGGGTTGACAGTGACTGACTGGATGGGCCTGACTGACAGGTGGGTGGGCCAGGCCCACCCGTAGCTACGCGAGTGAATACAACTACTAACCACATAGTCAACATTATGAAAAAAGTCCGTTGGTGCTTCAGTCAGTGACTACTTCGCACAGAGAACCTGTCAATCACAGCTGTCAATCATGATGTCACAGCACCGTTTTTATAGCATCAAATAACTAACTAAAAACGATCTTATTTTAAAAACAAACATGAGAAATTACATCAACGTGATAGAAAATACAGTAAATGACCGAAACTATCTTTAGAAAAAAGATATGTGAAGTGTAATTTAATTATTTAGTTGGTCTCACGTCCCGTTGAATAACATGGGGAGGCGGAGCTTATGACCTATACTAGGACCGGTCACCGGGGGGCGATCGAGACGTTTTGGCTTCACTTTTGAGGGCTTGTGCGGCACGCTTGGTCGTGAGTAAAAGTGATAAAGAAAAAAAAGCTTCCGTCAACATACCGGCATGACCTGCACCGAGTATCTTACGCTTTTGGATTGTGTTGAGTTTGAGAAGTTACAGCTACAGTTACAGCAAACACGGTAATTGCCTGCATAGCAAATGGTTGTAAGAACAAGCAAAGGACATTCATGCCGGTATGTTGAGGAATTTGGGGGATTTCAGGTGTTGCGTGATATCTCTACGCCCAAGTAGCAGTGTTTCGCCTGTGTCTCACAATATAGTCCCAAGTCAATATCGGCCTAGGAAATCGCCTCGTCTTAATCTATTTGTACTCGTTGTGAATACGCAGGCCACAAGATGTAATTATTATTTTTTGATCACTTTTACTCACGACATGCTATATGGCAAAGGATTCCATTCATTATGCAAAGCTAAGCTAGCGGCGCTGCCAGACAATGCATGCACTGAGATAAAAATGTGTTTGCCTATGGGGTTAGATTTCAATCACAATTCTGCGCGCGCAAGATCACATTTTGAGCGCGCAAAAGGGCATTTCGCACGCGCGTGAACTGAGTTTTGCGCAGAAATGTTCGTCTCGCAGATAAGAAAATATTTCGAGCGAACGAAAATCATTTTTGCATTTAAATGAAGTATTTTGGATGTGCGCAGACGTTCTCTTTCACATGTGCAAAGTTCAGACGCTCGCTTGCTCAACACACAACCCAGCGTTACAATATGCCATAATTCCAGCCAATCAGAGATTAGGCTGCTAAATTTTGATTGGCTGGCTTGACAACCAATCACAAGACTCCCTGCATCACTGAATGTGGAAGAGGAAAAATACAGAGGTGGAAGATGTTTGTTTATGTATATGTTTGATTTGTTTAATGACTTGATCACTTCAATTTAAGTTCAAATGTCTAATCATGTCGTATTATTACTGTACATAATGTCCCAGTGTTTCCTACACCTCAAATGGTAGTTCTAAGTTCTTTCTGAACTGCAAGTTATGTAATTAACATTGGATATGTGACCGAGCTGGGGTCGATGTTACACGTTTTCAGAAATGAAGATGGACAGACTTTTCTCCTTTTAGTGAGATAAGTGTGTAAAACCGGTACATCACTTGTATCAGAATAAAAAATAAAAAAAAACATCATGTAAACGTAGAAATGCAATTTAATAACGTTAAAATAACAATTTACTTATCCTTGGAATTATTTAAACAAAAACATTCACAGCAGAGATGTTCTGTAAAAACCGTATTAAATAAATATAGGATGAAATATATTTAGGATGGATAGTGTGCACATTGGGATGCAGGCTTGTTCCCCTCACTGCAAAATGTGGGTGGGACATGTGGGTAACAATGCAAACATGTAAATATAACTGTAAGTGAAAATCTATATCTATATATTAAAAAAATCTATATAATTACTCGCATTATTAGATTTTTATTTTGCAGTGAGGGGAACAAGCCTGCATCCCAATGTGCACATATCCATCCTAAATAGTATTTAAGAATATACAGGATATTTATTTAATACGGTTTTTACAGAACATCTCTGCTGTGAATGTTTTTGTTTAAATAATTCCAAGGATAAGTAAATTGTTATTTTAACGTTATTACATTGCATTTCTACGTTTATATTATGTTTTTTTTATTTATTTTTTTCTGATACAAGTGATGTACCGGTTTTACACACTTATCTCACTAAAAGGAGAAAAGTCTGTCCATCTTCATTTCTGAAAACGTGTAACATCGACCCCAGCTCGGTCACATTCATATACAATGTTAATTACATAACTTGCAGTTCAGAAAGAACTTAGAACTACCATTTGAGGTGTAGGAAACACTGGGACATTATGTACAGTAATAATACGACTTGATTAGACATTTGAACTTAAATTGAAGTGAAGTGATCAAGTCATTAAACAAATCAAATATATACATAATAATATAAACATCTTCCACCATGTATTTTTCCTCTTCCACTTTCGGTGATGCAGGGAGTCTTGTGATTGGTTGTCAAGCCAGCCAATCAGAATTTAGCAGTCTCATCTCTGATTGGCTGGAATTATGGCATATTGTAACGCTGAGATGTGTTGAGCAAGCGAGCGTCTGCGCTTAGAGAGCGCTCAGGGCTGGAATGAAAGGAGCAAGAAAGTACAACTTTGCACATGTGAAAGAGAACGTCTGCGCACATCCAAAATACTTCATTTAAATGCAAAAATGATTTTCGTTCGCTCGAAATATTTTCTTATCTGCGAGACGAACATTTCTGCGCAAAACTCAGTTCACGCGCGTGCGAAATGCCCTTTTGCGCGCTCAAAATATGATCTTGCGCGCGCAGAATTGTGATTGAAATCTAACCCCATATTTGCCCACCTATCTAAATGTAGGGGAGACG